>LD347158.1:19252-34504 GCA_001465055.1 Ptychodera flava | reverse complement strand
TATATATATATATATATATATATATATATATATATATATATATATATATATATATATATAAAAGCCATACATGACATTTTAAATGATTTTTTGTTTCAGATAAGTTTCAATAAACACGTACTTGACATGATAAGGTAAGTACTGAACGGGGACTTAGAACAACCAAACACGTGATCATGTAAATAGAGAACATTGGAGGCGAAGTAATGACCATTACGTATAATTTGCTGTAACCTTTTTTCAACTTAGGTAGGGCACTAGTTGTAAAAGCGATCAAGCAAGCAAAATGTGTTCGAGTCCAGGTATGCACGTGCCCTTAATGTAAATAAGAAAACAAGTCATAGATATGTTACATAATAGATCAGTTAAATACAACAAAAGCAAAACAACATGATAAAACGAAACCAGGTGAACCATTTATCTGTTTCAAAGTCCTGATGTTCATCACAACGTTGGTCTCGACTGTTTGTAATTATATAATGAATCGCACTGCATCACGGTTCTTTTCCCTCTTTTCGTATTCAGCACCTTCACTTGACACGCTGTGGGGTTACCAAACAGCACGAAGAAAATACTCTTGTACAGTATGGTTTACACATTTTCCGAGGGCGCGAACGACTCTAGGGCGTGGCCCATTCAGCTGGACCCATAGTCATACAATACGATTCACTCGAGAGGCGGGACCACATTGTCCGAGTACTGATCGTCAATGTTGCCGGTTGGCACGTACTCACAGGCGATATGATAGTTACCACGTGCGTCCTGTGCATATGCACATCCCAGTTGTGTACTTGCTTTCCAAACTAGTTGGCTGAAATTTACTGCAAACAAACAGACAAACATACAGACAGATAAGTAATATTTTAATGTGTTTGTGAAATTATCTAAATTACACTGTAATACACTATCGCTTTATATTGGATTAAAGTCAATTAAATTGAATTAAACTAATCATTGAAATAATACGAATAAGCCAAATAGAGAAATTCATTATGTTAAAACAATATTGCGAACGATACATTTTCGTTTACAGTAAGTGAGAGATGATAACGACAGAAAGCACCAGACAATGTCCATTGCCAAAATTTCCTCTCTCGGTATTTGTCGACATGTAAAAAAGTGCGGACATATCATAAAAGTACAGAGCGATTTCGACGAGCTTTTGCAAGATTATGTTCATAAGTCTCTATTTGTCAAGTCTTAGACGGTTTATCAATTGAGAAGAGACTCCGAGTTTTGATACAGTTGAAATTTGAATACGGTGTTTTCATTCGGGTTCGAAGCCACAACCTACGGTATCCAGTCACCTAGCAAAGAAGCAACAGAAAGAACCGCTCAGCTAAATCCCCACTCTCAAAAATAAGGGTGCAATAACCGGACTAAGGTTTTACATTTTTCTGACCGCGACGTCTCCACACGTTGTAGAGTTCAGAAGCACTCACGCTCGAAAACTCACTATCACACATCCGATCGCACATAAACTTTATCAAAGCAATAAATATACATAGCTTAAGACTTGCCCTGGCGATATACCATACAAAAGTCGTGCAGTTTCTGCAGTTTGCATAATGTCAAAACATGCATGCCTGCTGTCTCATCTTAACACATATGGCACAAGATCACTAATTCACTTCCGGGTTCGTTACCCAGTGCATACCTTGAAGTTTTGATATCTGCATGGATGCTTGTCTAGTTTGAACTTTAAAGTCAAGAATTTTTGTAAAGACATTTTTCTGCCTGAATCAAAATGCAGACTGTTGTGAATTATAGCTGAAGCATTTGGTGGTAATATGAGGAGTTCTAGGGCTAATAGAAATCATAACAATAAGCCTGAATTTTGTCCAAAACACCACTGAGGGCGCTATTTTCATCGTTATCTCAAAATTTCCGTGGACTTGCCCACACGAAAAATTAATCAGTAGTCAAGCTGACATTGACCTAACACCTGTTAAGAGGATTCGTGCCGCTGAATGTTTTAAAATAGGAAAATCGAGCTCAACGCTACTGTGGTGGCCTATGGGAAATTAATTAGTGGTCTTGTGCCATATCACTCGACTTTATGTATCATAATTTATTAAAATTAATTGAAATCAAGCTTTGATGACGTTTCAATGTAACTTTGAAAGGGGAGTTGATTTGTGACAGTGTTTATCCTGCATCGAACTTTTGCTGGACCTCATTATGAGAATTAAAGTATAGCGTGAACAGAAATAGTTTTGTAGGAAATACTTTACCAGTTGTGCCTTTACTATTATTTGGATTGGTATAATCATAACCAGCCACTTCGTCGTACCAGAGTTTCACAATTCCAAAACCTGAAAATATAGCAACAGATAGTAAGCAAGCCGTGTTTACGACGTAAATAAAAGCGTACAAATGTGCGACGTTTGTGACACAAACTAGAGGCGGATGTATAACTGGGTGAATTGCAAGGTAGTTGGACCCGGAAGACGGTTTTAGAAATGGACTTAAAGGTTCCAGGTATATTTTTTTACACTGTTAATTTATTGTATGGATTGGTAGAGCGCAGATAGAGAGACAGGAATGGCAGCTAGTATAATACAATGGAACGCTAACAAGACAGACAAACAGAATGACAAACAGATGTATGGATTGATGGATAAATAGATAGATAAAAGAGATAGATTGACAGACAGACAGACAGATAGATAGAGAGATAGACAGATAGATAGATAGATAGATAGATAGATAGATAGATAGATAGATAGATAGATAGATAGATAGATAGATAGATCGGTTGCTTGATTGATTGATAGATAGATTGAAAGGTGGTAGAGAGATAAATTGAGAGAGAGACATACAGAAATATGAGAGACGGATATATTGACTAACATAGATAAACAGACAGACAGACAGACAAATAGATAGATAGATAGATAGATAGATACTAAGATAGATAGATAGATAGACAGATGGTAGATAGAAGATAGATAGATAGATAGATAAATAGATAGATAAATACAAAAATACGTAAATGCATAAAGTCACAATATTAATGAGGTTATTCTAAAAACGTCACAACCTGTAGCATCTACTATGTCATTCGTAATCCAGGCCAGATTTTCTCCGTCGTACGTGTGCGTCAGACCACCAGCGGCGGCGCTGTTTTTGGACGCCGTAGCTGCGGCAGCCATCGCTTTATCGGACACCGTCATTTTCGGAGAGCTATGTAGACATCGGAAGTAGTTGTGAGCTTCAAGCATTTGGTCGTTGAGCCTTGACACACCCACGTCGCCGAGTCGTTTTTGTTTGGGCACCGGGCAGCGGCCGTTCCCGTCGCCGTAATGAATGCTATAATCTGACGTCAATAACGAACAAGAACGATAATTTTGACATGAGAGCAATGCAACATCGCTGGACTACAGTCGCTCGTGAGCTATTCAGCTCTGGGACTATTCGCCCCATAGACGAGTATCAGGAGTGTACATAAGCGGGTTTGTTCTCGCTTATGTACACTCGTCTATGGGGCGAATAGTCCCAGAGCTGAATAGCTCACGAGCGACTGTGGCTGGACTTATTCGACAAGATGATTCTACAGTCGTTATTTTGAAACACTGGGTAATAGAGAAAACTTATAGGCTTTCAACATGGGTTCTTGAAGTATTATGCATCGATTTTGGTGAATGCCACCAGCCATAGCTTCAAAGAAGCACAATCATAGACTCTACAACTCTATAAACTGCGGTAAAGAAAAGAAAATCGTAGGTTCTGGTTGTTACTTAATTGCGCAGGTCATTTGTCATCTTTGTCTTAAAGTAAATTGACCAACTTGATAAATATTTCAATTGAAAAGAGAGGGCTAACACCCTGTAAATACTAAAATATCAACAATGACTAATGCGAGAACCAGGGATTGAGGACTGCCCCTTTAAGTTTTCAGAATCGACCCTCACCACATCCAATTTCGTCACTTCCGTCGCTGCACTGCCACAAGCCATCGCACAGCTGTGTTTCCGCCAGACACTGAACCACATTGGTCGCTCCTATGGTGGCACAGCTATACGGAAAGTCGGCTGCGCAGACCGAGTTCAGGTACGGCTTGTGGCGTACTGAAAATAGAAAACAGGGAAAAAGGGTCACCCATTTAGTTGTGCTAATAAACTCTTGTGAAAAAGTGCAACTGTGATTATTTATCGTTCTTACAAAACATGTTAATTTAATCTACAAATCGTTTGCCTCCATTATTTATGGTACAAATTCGATGATCTATATTTAATAGCTGTGCCGGACTGACATGTATTTGTCATGACAAATGGGCAAAACCTTACGGCGAGTATATATTTGTACCACTGACGTCATAGAAACAAGGTTGTATCCTTCTTGCCTTATTTATATAACCTTGCTACCGGTCACTTATTATTAACTCTGAATATTTCATTATCCGCTTGTCAATCATCCCTGTTTCAGTTTATTTGTCTGTCTGTCTTCGATCCCAATTATCTGCCTCCGTTACTGTATGTATGACTGTTCATATGTATGTATGTATGTATGTATGTATGTATGTATGTATGTATGTATGTATGTATGTATGTATGTATGTGTGTATGTATGTATGTATAAATGTATGTATGTACCTGTATTTCATTTATTTTCGTAATTTGAAGACCTGTTCACAAATTTAAAAGGAATCACATGACTTACTTGGGCAGCCTTCTTCATCTTCACCGCCGGGACATTCTTTCTTTCCGTTGCAAATCTGACAGAGGCTGCTTGAGAAGTCATTGTTAGGACAGTACAGACAGAGGGCGCTGCTGGTGCACTTGTAAGAGTAATTGCTGCCAAAGAAATTTGAACACTCTTTACTCCTTATCACACTCAATTGTATTGAAGATGACCTTGTCGTTGAACTTGTTGTTTCTTCCGCCTTGTTGGTAAGAGAACAAAATGACAGGGGAAATGGGGAGAAATGAATTCGACGAGATAAGTGCAAAGGTTCACGAAGCACATTCAGTTAAGGTAGTATGCGCCTCGAAAGTTAAAGTTTAAACTATTGCTCAAACTTTCCTTAACGAATCTTTGAACCATTCTCTTTCAAAATCAAGAATAAAATCAGGGGATCACTTTGCAAATTTTGGTACTAGAGAAACAAATAACTCAAGATTTGCCGATATTTAAATTCAAAATGGCCGCCAGCCCCGTGTTAACTTTACGGAGAAAAATAAAATGAACCCCAACAAGTGGTATATAAGAAAAGAGTTGTAAAAGTTTCGGAGTCCGAATATTTGTCCCGAGTCGCGTTCTACCCTACAGCACTATGCGCCTCGAAAGCGAAAGGCAAACTTTTGGTCGAACTTACCTCAATTAAATTTTCACTATACTTTCCTCAAATCAATAATAACAAAAAATAAATTATAAAAATTAGGGGTCAACGTGCACATTTTGGTAAAATTGTCGATATTTAAAAAACCGTGACACTATAAAGTTTTATAACTCCTAGAGCTTTAAGATGGGCCCCTACAAGTGGTACATCCGAATGGAATTGTGAGAAATCGAGGGTCGCGATACCTGTCTCCGAGGCGCATACTAACTGACATGGTATAATGATTAAGGTGGTTGGAAAGGCTAGAGCATCAGTTATAAACTTCAATAAAACTATTAAACTATAAAAGTAGTCAACATTCTCTGTGGAATAAAATAAATTAGACAGTTGGGCACAAAGGCATTGCAGAGTTATAGCCTGTTGAAACTTCTGAAAAACTAACCAAATAAGAAGTAGTTGGGGAGTTCTTAGTGTATTAACTATGGTAGAGGTCCCCTAGCTTTCAATAAAATATTTAAAAAGGGAAAGTCATTATTTGCTGTTTTTCAGGAAAGTTTGACAAGGCGATGCTTGCATTCAGAGTGAGTGACTGTTATTTTAAATGCATTTTTAGATTTTTTGAGTGTCAAAGAGGTGTCAAAAGTGAGATTAACCACAAAGACTGCTCTGTGACTTCAAAAGAGGGGTGCAAATATGGCTTGTTTTCAATATTTTTGACAGAATAACAGTTTTCCTACATAATTATATACCAATTTAATCCAACCTTTGAAATGAGATATGGACATGGAATTTTTACAGCCTATTAACAAGGTTACAGATAAGATATGTATGGCACAATTTTTCTGTATTTGAAGTACTTTTTGAAAAATCACATTTTGAAATTTGAAAGAATTTTTAATAATATTTTGATATGTAAACCCATGTGAAATCATAAAAACAAATTTTATTTACAAATCCTGCCATACAAATCTTACAATTAATAGTGTCAACATATTTATAACTAATTTGGTAATATTTATACTATTCAATTATTATTAAATTTAAATATGTAAAAAAATATGAAAAATTAAATTTTAATATTCACTGGTGTCATATTTCAAAATCATGGCTGCAAATATACAATTTTTATATACTTTGGAGAAAGTATTAAGTATGGGAGTTATCCTGAAAATTTGAACTAAATATCTTGATTCTAACACGTGGAGCTTGACATTTACTCTGAGAAAAGAATTGGTGCAAAAATAGCCTTTGCAGCCACCTTAATATGAATTCATAAAATTGTAGTCGGGGCCTGTGTAATGAACGTATGACAAGTAAATCGATAAATTCAAATACCCTTGCCGACAAAAAAATAGGCTCAATCACTCACACAAATAGCGCTCTTTCGTCTCTTCAAACACGATAAAAAGACTGTACATTGTTTAAACACTAATTTTATACTCACTTAATTCCTAAAGTCTCGGTATTATAATTTTTTCGGATTTTTGGCGGTATTTTCAGCATTCTACAACTTTTTTACGCATGCTTGGCTATTGTTACGGATATATAATGTACCCCCGGATTTCTGTATTTTGTTATTTATTTGTGTACTTTATTCCATGTATGAAGAACCATTTATGGATGCATCGATTTTGAGCAAAATAAATAAATAAATAATAATCAATAAATCAATAAAAATATCGACTGATAGATAATTAAGACGATGCGTATCTAACACGGAACTATCAGCGACAGTCTCGCTGTTAAAAGCCGATAAAGACACCGGCGAGCATTCTGAAAGTCGTGTCGTTCCGTTCCGCTGGAATTTTGATATCTTTGCTTGCTTTCCACGCGGTATGTGTGGAAAGTCACTGAATGATTTGCATATTATGTGTATATGTTATTGGTTATCAGATGAATAATTAAAATCACCTTGCAATTTATCTTGAAAACTATATTCAAACAAGTTTCGATAAAGACAAAGCGATGATCTGTGAAATGAGTATTTTTAGCTATCACATGTTAACCGTATGCTACAAACCCGTGACATTTGGGAAGGTGAAATTATTGTAGACCACACAAAATATGACATGAAATACTTAAAAATAAAAGAACGTGAGATATAAAAGTAGTGGAATATAAATAACAGCCAACATTTTTGGACGTTTGACACAATAAATTTGGAAGATGTATCATTTACAGGTAGCCAAGAATATTACAAACGAGATATCTAACGGTGATGAAATATGTTAGTTTCTAGTGCAATGCGAATTGTAGCTGCGTTTTAAGCAGACCTGATATGGTTCTCGGGCTAATTCTAAGCTGTATCCGATAAACTGCAGAACAAAACCCCTGGCAACTTGAGATCGAAGATTGACGATAATTTGTCAGTACATTAAATTATAAAAACAAGAATATTATAATTTCTCATTACACTATAACTTACAGATTTCATCGCATTAAATATCATGTTTGTAATATTCTTGGCTGCCTGTAAATGGTAGGTTTGATCAAATTCAGACCGCTTGAATTAATTCATCTCGTTGCGCTTGTGTTGATCATTCATGCTCTAAAACATATGCCGGTACGAATACATGAAAAAGCAATTTTGATCTACCATTAATCAATATTGCATAACATTTATTAAAAATTTAGTGCCCGTATGTTTTTGGCAGCCTGAGAACACAGTCACAGGGTGGAAGATGTAACCATTGTGCGCATGCGTCATTTGAAGTATTGGCCAGTCACTTCACCAAGGTATACGATTCAACACAGTCTCTTGACCTTGACAGTGGATTGAATGACTGCAAATCTGTCGATATCGATATATCATCAATATTTGTATCGTTATCTATCGGTAAAGGAGATGTAGCTGCAGCAATTGATAACACTTTCACCATTTGCGTTCTTGAAAACACTTATTTTTTCCCATTTTCTCATCACTCTTCTCCCAAAGTAATGCTGAGAATTAACCTCGCTATAGCAGACTGCATTGTGTACACAATGCAACGATACAATGATTCAGTTGTCTACAATAACATCGGACAATTACCCCTAGACATTGTCCGTGTTGACAAGGCGGCTACTAAGCATTTCGACATAATTTTGGGAGTAAAACAAGAAAGTGTAATTCGCAAACAGAGTAAAAATAATTCGAAATGCATAAAAAGTTATCGCGTACATAATTTTTAACCCATTGATTCCTGACAATGAAACGTGACTGGCATTTTGCGATGAAACAACTGCACTGTAATCTTCTATATATGTCCAAGTGAATCCTTTAAAGGTGTATATTCCTTGGGATTTTATAGGCTATATTTATCCTTATATCTGTATCATTTCTGGTCCAAACTTTGCATGTTCCTGTTTTCCCGACGAATTTGAACTTCGCAGAAAATAATCTGTTCCCTGAGCACGGTGCACATCACAAAAACACTGCTCACTTTTTATTTCACATTTTGTCACATGTTCGTTGTTACAAGTACGCTGTGAGTTAAACTTGAGTCACACTTAGAGTCGCAGAAACTGTTGTCTTTTAGCTCTTGCTAAAACATCAAATCCCTTTAACATTTTACAAAATAACCGGCGCATAAACACATATTGTCAACACATATTGTCAACAAAGTGAATAACGCCTTGGACAGTGCCTATACAAAGGAAAACTGGACAAACCCTTAAAAATTCACGATCTGAATATGGGAACGTAGCCACGCAGACCAAAGTACTGGCATAAATGTGCGGGACAATATGTTCCAAGAAGGTTCTTAAAAAGAAAAACCGTAACTACACCGAGTAATTGACCAGAATGCAATGCATACGAAAGGTGTATAGTAAATATTCCTCAGAGTCCCGATCTGTCATCGTGTTTTCAATTATTAAAGTGAGAGGGTCGTCGAAACTGCGATTTTCTTGTCTACAAAGAATTTTTTTCATGCAAGATATCTAGATGCATCACGTCAGCATGTCAGCAATATTTAAATTTCACAGTGTACGTCATAATTATGTTCCAACTTTCATCGATCGCCTACGTACCTTGGATACAGTGTTTACAGGTGGTGTTGGTCCCATACGGCCTCTGAGCGCAGTCCCCCCTCCCTATAACACTTCCATTGCCAGAAATACAAAGTAAGATGTCTGTACATCCACATATTGGGTCGGGTATGTTCGAGCCGAAGTGTGGACGATGCGTATATGTGTTTCGTGCGCACACTGTGAGCACTCAAGGTTTGCCAAGCGTTATTGTACACAGTGTAACATACCGAAAGTGGTCTCAACAAATGCGACCCACGGTAACTAAGTAAGCTCAGAGTAAAACACTGAAATCACTTTACCTTCTGAAGGGAAACGGCACAGATGAACGACAACAGGAATAGATATGTCTTCATGTTGCCGGGGCGGACGGCAATGGATGCATGCGGCACCTAAAAGAGCCCAGATGGTTTGCAACGAATTCGATCTATCGAACATCACTCGGGAATATCGAATGTGACTAACTGGGCCTCGTCCAGAACGTACCATGTGCAGATTGGGTGAGAAACACTACGGAGGGGTTGGGATGTGCGCTATGGCCACTTAAATTTAGGACAGCCCCTGACACTGACAATTGTATTGTGAGACGTTCATGTTCATAATGTATATAGGACGGTTTGTTTTCTCTGCAGAAAACTGCCCCTTAAAGAAATCGACTTTGATATGATAAAAGCTTTCTGTCGATATTTTTGTCACCGTTGAAAGCGGCTTGTGATATCTTGTTATGCACATAATTCCCGATACTGGCCATGGGGCCGTATGGTGGACTGCCTCGGCGTTTAAATTTAGCACCACTGAATGCGCTACACAATAGCGATGGTGATTGGAAGCGCACGACCTTTGAATAAATCATATCTGTCAATTTTGAAATATTCAGCTAATTCTTCATGCATAGCCTTCAAATATCAAAATTTTCAGGAATTATTTTTGTCTTATGATGATTAATCATTATAATTTATCGTTACATTTGATAGTAAATTGAAACAATGCTTGGCACAATAGAATGAACAGCACACATGTGCACACACGCACGTGTGTATATGCTCGTGTATTTGTCTTTCTTGCGAAAACATGCACCTTTAATATGTGTCTGTCTGTTTTTCTGTCTGTCTGTCTGTCTGTCTGTCTGTCAGTCTTTCTGTGTCTCTCCCTGTTTATAAACCGTTCAAAAGACAACATGTTTTTATAAATGCGTTTACCTGACAATGCAGCTGAAACGTCATGTGATAATGATATAATAAAATCTATCGAGGACACATTGAGTGCTTACGTCACCGGCTCTCTCACATATGTTCTACATAAAAGTGTGCCATGAGAAAATCCCTCAGGAGTTTGTTTAGAGTTTCAAATCCGACTACATCTGCCTGTACAGTGAGGACCACCGCACTCTAGGTGGGGGGGGGGAGGTTGGAGGAGGGGTGAGTGATAAGCATAATAATATGCAAATTCTTCTTCGTGTCTAGAAATCTGATTTTTTTCCAGAGTTCACCGAGCTTGCAAACGGTTTCATAATTCATCATTGTGGTCGGATTCCAGTTGTAGTGACAGTCCCCAATTCTCACGCTAGTTCTTGTTGACAATGGCTTTTCAGTGCATGACGTCAGTCCTATGAAGCACACTGTCTATAGCGGAATGTTGTGTTTAGCTAATTTGTTCGGAGATACCAATCCTGTTCCTCTGTTTGAGTTACTTAGTTGTTATTGCCCCGGTTATTATCAGATTTATCAAATGCGAAATTTATCTAATTGATAAAAATTTAAACGGAGAACAATCGGTTGACAAAGCATCAACAAGCACTTCATCACACATCCGTTAATGAGAGAACCAGGGATTGAAAAGGTGCCTTTAAAAACAACGATTATGGCTACATAAAATGATATCTAGTTTAATAAGCTGTCAACGACGACCCTGATTTTTTCCATCTTTCCGAAGATACTCTAGTGGCGCTTTTTAAAAAGTTGTTTTCATTGTACATTTTTGCATTAAGGAAGAACGATATTGATCCATAATTTTAGGTAGTACGCACCTCGAGAGTGAAAGACTTAAAATTTTGCTAAAACTTTCCTCAGTGACTCTTTCAACCATACTCGTTTAGAATCAAGAATAAAAATCGGGGCCACCGTGCAAATTTTGGTACTAGAAAAACAAAGTACCCAAGATTTAACAATATTTGAAATTCAAAATTGCCGCTATCCCTGTATTAACTCTATGGAGAAAACAAAAATTTCCGAAAAACTAAGGCGGTGAAAATTTTTCCTTACGCCAAGAGCTTCGAAATAGATATGAAAAGAATTGTAAAAGATTGAGAGTCCGGGATAACTGACACCTTTATATGGCAGCAGTAATAGGGCCAGCAGCTGTGATGTTTGGTGATTTCGTTCACAGCTTCCGTTTGTATGTCAATCCGAATTATTGCTCTACTCCCTTAAGCATGTTAATATAGCACCATATAACTTGTCAATCCTGCGTCTATATCTATAAAATGCAGTGTTGCTGTTTACACTTAAATGCTAGTCCGGACTAGAAATCACTTGTCAACAATAACAAATGAATCTCAACATGCTTACGGAAGTAGATAAAAAGGTAATGGTTGAAATTAAAAAAAAAAAACGTACGAAAAATTCACCAAAAGTTAAAAGATTCAAATGTATTTTTCTCCATGTGGCAGAAATATTCACAACTCGCTCAAAGCAGCCCGGTGTGAGCAGGGCGCCATCACCGCTACGAACTTTGGAAAAAAACTCTCACGTTGTCACATTATCCCAACATTGCCACTGAGGGCATGATGTAGGATAGTTCCTTCTTCTCCTGAAATTAAGTCAAAATATATATTTATGAAGTTTGCCGACACAAGGCATTGTATACATTGTTCGGTGTTATTGTAGGCATAAGAACATCTGTCCGGACAAATATTGGGTTGTCAGCAATAAGATTGGACATTTGTACGCTTATTACATGCCTCGATACGCGATGTGACTGCAAATCAGTGCATTGATTTGAATAGGAACACCCGGGGAGCACCCGGGAACAATCGGTGAACGATGTACTGACCGGTTTCCATGGTTACCCGGTCCGGTGAAGCCCCTCGACGTTTTCGACGTCAAAGTCACCGCATAGCACTAGATGAACAATATCCATGCGCGCATTATTTTGACTTTCGTTAAAATCTGTTTGATTCTGGTCGATAATGGTATTACTGTTTGAGAATGCCTTGCACGTAACTAAATGTTGCGAAGCGTTAACTTTGAAGAGGCATGTAATAAAAGTATTATCGCCTGACTATATGGGTTTGTGTTGCCCTCGCAGCAGGAGACAATCTGCTCTCCTTGCGTCGGGCAAATTCTCAGCTGCTCTCGGGCACATGAACTCGTGTATTCAGGCGATAATATACTAGAATAGTACATGCTGTGTGGCCACGTTGAATATTCGGTATTTAGACATGAGTGGAACAACAAAATGTACTTTTGAAACAGAAAGCAACATTTCACAGTAGTAACACTGTAAAAGTTACCCTAACCCTATAAGCTGTAACGTCGAAACCGATTTCAAGTAAGGTTAAAGTTCATTTCACATAGAATAATGAATGTTCTCCAATGCCATTGTCATCAATGGTTCCTCGACAGAAAAGCCAGTTCCATAATTTAGCGATTCTATGTTCACTAGTTGAAATATCAACTTTTTACTCTCTTGGTGTCCTCATTTCTTTTTAATAGGTGTATACACAGGTGCTAGTGTTCTGTGTATACCGCATTGGACAGGCTATGCTGACCGGCTGTGGGTGTATATGTCTTGCGAAGCGTAGTGTCACTTTGTGCCAGAGCGCCATCTTGCGATTACAATGACACGGCGCCCTCGGGTCACTTATGGGGCCGTGCTGGTGGCGTCAAAACGAATCAGTCTGCGCTGCTTCCGTCCCAACTTTATACAGGTAAGTTTTCTCTCTTTTTCACTCGTTCGAACCAAATATTAGACCGCTCTATAGCTCAACTATACAGGAACTTGTTTATGAATTAAAATTGGTCGTAAATATCCTAGCAGTTCAACGAGCTGACATTGATTTTGTAGCTCAGTGGTGGACTGACGGACCATCACCAATTTGTATTAGCTGCCGTTTTTCTTCAAATATAATATACATTGACATCAGGCATCGTAAAGCACTCGTTGCGGACTCTGACATCACGAGCGGAACGGTTGCTTGCAAGCCACGTCGCTATGACAACTAACGACGGTTCCCAATATAGACGCTGAAAGACTATGCGATAGTTCAGCGCCTTGAAAGTCCGTAACCTTTAGGCTGGAGAAAAGCTGCTAAAGTTCTGAGAGCCAATTCGTTATTCCTATTCTCAACACAGATTTAGAAGTTTACACATGGCGTTAGAGAGAAGTTTCATATCGGACTTAGGTTTATGGGTGTTGACAACTCTTTTGATATCCTACTTCTCGAAATCCACGTTTGGAAGCCTGTATTTCCCGTGGGTAAGTGTACAATCAATACCTAGAGAAATTAATATCAGACATCTCTCAGTATGCATATGTTGATCGTTCATGTGGGATTACCATTGTTCTGACTGTGTTGAGAGCACGTATGGAGGAAAAAAGGCATGGCATATATGGGTTGAAGTGTTGCCGATGATAACCAGAAACAAAACTATTTTTTCCTTACCTCGACGCAATTATTCAAGCTGCTTGTACCGCTTTAGTTTAATGAGGGCAAGAATTTTATCGACTTCCTGAAAAAGCAGAGTCAATGGAGCGAGTTTTCTTTGATTGACGTTGGGCATTGGCACATATCATATCTTATTTTCATGGGATTTATTTTTAAATTTCCTTTACAGGTTTTGTGTTATCTGGGTCTTGTTGTTGCTTGTTTGGTAGCTGAAGACACCCGACATGAAAGCAACGGGATAATGAAACAAGTCAGGGATATTCTTGTGTTGCCATTACTATTGTCGGTACGGAAGCATTATTCTGATTTGTTCAAACACTTGTATCTCATACGCATTCCAACATTTCCCCAGACAGAAAGTGGCCTTGTTGGTATTATAACACATCATAGACCCTGGAGCGAGACACATCCACCAATACTACTGTTATGGCGCGTAATGCATGCCAAAATTAACATCCGATTTCTTACACCACTGGCTGAATTTTTCCACTTGTCATCCACATTCGGCTTGGCGATTTCTAAACCCACTCACTGAATTTTTCAAGTGGCTAGCGATTTCTGAACCCACTCACTGACACCACCGCACGTGCTCAATCAAATCTACACAAGTTTTGTTTGACTGTGGCGTCCACAGAAACCTACACTCTTCGAAAAGGTCAATCGAAACTGGCAACTCAGCTAAAGACGCGCTAAAGTTCGGCGAAATACCGGAAATATATAAATATGTAAGTGTTTACATGTCCGAATATAATGAGCTGTGCAAACAAACGTCTTGAACAGCTAAACTAACGACGGAGGCAGTCGATTGTAAGCTTCATGCACTGCATTTCACGTTGTGACCGACGGCACGGAGATCAAGTTTGCTGAATGGATTGAGGGAGAAAAACATATATATTACTTCACCATCGTAATCATTGAACTAGTCGTATGGCGCGTAATGCATGCCAAAATTAACATCCGATTTCTTACACCACTGGCCGAATTTTTCCACCAGTCATCCACATTTGGCTTGGCGATTTCTGAACCCACTCACTGAATTTTTCAAGTGGCTAGCGATTTCTGAACCCATGCACTTACTGTATTCTTCACGTGGTCAGCGATTTCTGAACCCACTCACTGAATCCTTCAACTAGTTAGCTATTTCTGAACCCACTGACCAAATCCTTCAAGTGGTTTAGCGATTGCTGAACCAGCTCACCGCTCGCCTTCATTCCGCTAGGCACCCTAGCAGACTTGATAATTTTTCTATCATAATCCGGTCACTCAAAAAGAGACCCGTCAAATTCACTCACGGATT
>LD347158.1:0-19237 GCA_001465055.1 Ptychodera flava | reverse complement strand
CTTTATCAAAGCTTTGAAGACGTGACCCGGAATTGAATCTTTACTGAGTAAGTATCCTCAGTGTGTGAAAGTAGACCATAATTGATACTGAATCGCATGGTTTGCATGCCCAGCCCGCCTCACAAATGTGTACGACTAACAGTAAAAAGGAGTGAAAATGACTTCTTGTCCGGACCAGAAGTCAGGCTTTGTTGACACACAAAACGAAACGTAATGACACCACCGCACGTGTTCAATCGCATCTACACAAGTTTTGTTTGACTGTTGCGTCCACAGAAACTTACACTCTTCGAAAAGGTCAATCGAAACTGGCAATCAGCTAAAGACGCGCTAAAGTTCGGCGAAATACCGGAATATATAAATATGTAAGTGTTTACATGTCCGAATATAATGAGCTGTGCAAACAAACGTCTTGAACAGCTAAACTAACGACGGAGGCAGTCGATTGTAAGCTTCATGCACTGCATTTCACGTTGTGACCGACGGCACGGAGATCAAGTTTGCTGAATGGATTGAGGGAGAAAAACATATATATTACTTCATATATATTACTGGAGTGTATGAGTTGACGTAAACGCTCTTGTTGTCGACGTAAAACTCAGAGGTCAAAGCTAATTTCGTCCCCTTAGCATGCTAGTTAAAATTGACACCACAATTTTTGTGACGACATTTGACGTAGGCATGATGCTGTGTGACGTAGAGGTCTTGTTTTGTGCCATAAGTAGAAACTAATGCATCTGAGCTTAGGGAGTTCAGTGCTTGAAGAATTCAGTGACTTGGTTCAAACATCGCTAACCACTTGAAGGATTCAGTGAGTGGGTTCAGAAATCGCTAACCACTTGAAGGTCAGCGAGTGGGTTCATAAATCGCTGACCACATGAAGGATTCAGTAAGTGGGTTCAGAAATCGCTGACCGCATAAAGGATTCAGTAAGTGGGTTCAGAAATCGCTGACCACATGAAGAATACAGTGAGTGGTAGACTTGGTTCAAGTCGGTGAATTTAAAAAAATAAAATCATTTATAATAGTTTCTCTTGTGTCTCTCCTATTTCGTACAAACCTATCCGGAATTTGGCAGCTCACGCCAGGTTTTTCCCAGCGATTGAATGCGTCACGTTTGAGTCTGCGCAGTAGTGAGTTAGTTTCTGTGATTCCGGGTGAAACTCCGCTGTATAGCGTTCACTCCACTGATCGCGTTCACCCTACTCATCGCGTCCACTCACACGCACGCTTTTCACATGAAAGCAGAATACAAATCATTGCGTTCACTCAACTCAAACATTCACAAATCACAGACTTGAACCAAGTCTAAGTGAGTGGGTTCAGAAATCGCTAACCACTTGAAAAATTCAGTGAGTGGATTCAGAAATCGCCAAGCCGAATGGGGATGACTAGTGGGAAAATTCGGCCAGTGGTGTAAGAAATCGGATGTCAATTTTGGCATGCATTACGCGCCATACCACTGTCCTCGATGTTTATCTACAAATGTTAGATCAGCCGTAAATAGCTCCATGGATCAGCCGAATACTTTTGACACATTTCACGTAAGGCCTACGTGATTGGATAATATGGCTGTTGTCACCATTTGTAATGACTCCTAGGCCTCTTAATGTTAGCCATCATGTAGCCTATAAATAAGTTCTAAACTACCAAAAAAAAAAAAAAAACACATTACATTACCAAAAAGTTTCGTTTGAGACGCCATTGCAAGTACTGTACTTCTCAGTGACTTCTAAATCACCTCGGCTATGGCTCTGGCGTCTTTACGCGCGCTAACCCGCTCTGCGTACCAGGCTTCAATAAGGCTACAGCCACAGACAAACATGGACAGACTCGCAACGGGTGTTGTTTAAGGCGTGAAGCGGTTACGTAACCCATCCATGTTCGCCTCGCCTCAGGTTGCTCTCACCTCCCCTTTCCGAAGAGTGCCGACCATGCATCCTTCGGTAATTTTCAGATTTTCGCTAATTGTTAAGCGAAAGTATGTTCGGCAAAGTTTGTGTTGTTGTTGTCGTGTGGTGCTGAGCGGAATTTACGTGCTGGCGAAAGTGGGTGTGTTTTGAGCTTCAGGAAAGTGAGTTTTACCATTTTAAAAATTCCTCTCATATTTTTATGAATATGAGTGTGTTTGAACCAAATTTGAAAGTCTTTTATCGATACTGTCTGGTTTTATTCAATGGTTTACGGTCAGTCATACCGTCTTTTACACGTGCGTCAAGGAAGGACATGTTCATGAAAGTGCTGGCGTGTTATGTTTTGATTGGCGTGAAGCAGTGTTTCTGGCCTGAGAGCTCACAAAGTAACTATGGTTGCTACGCGACTGGCAGCACGATGCCACCTCGTCTTATTTTTCGCATAATCTCGTGCAATTATCAACCACAAACAAAGCCCCCCAAAAGTTTAACACCTTTGAAGCTAATTTTAATATGAAAAGCCAATAGTCTACAGAGACGACCATGGAACAAAAGGCATGCCGCGTTTCCGTTGGGCTAATATAGCTGACCATCGCGCATTGGTTGATACCGAGACAGAAAATTACTTTAAGTAAATACTAGTAGTAACCTCTGCGGTTTTATTTTTCGGCCACGCGTACGGTAGTCCATGGAGGTAAAAGAGTTCTCTTCCACCTTCATGGTTAGTCGCTCGTTATGATTATGGAGCCAAGAGAGGAGCTAGTTGTACCTCCATGCTATACGGCAAGGATTGTGGAATATCTTGATCATTTGTTTAGCTCCGGGGTCATTACATGCTCATTGCCTTTTAAATGCCGTTACAAAAGGTTTTGCTAGGTCTGCATAGTTTTCCTTGTTTGATCGGAACGTTAGTGTTGTAATTGTAGGGAAATTTGTGAAACCAACAAATTTGTCTTGCTTTATTCGGAATCGGAACTAGCTTACAGAGAGTAATCTTAATTCACTGCCCACATGTCGGCGTTGCCAACCTGTTGTAATAGTCATTCCCCAGATTCCAAGTTAACATAAGTGTTTGCGTAAACAAGAAAAGTAAACTCATGAATTCTAATAGACGTGATGGGTATGGTCGAATTGCCCCAAAATAGGCCATACCCACCACGTCTAAATCTGTGTTGGGACAAAGTTGTCAGTATCTTGCGGTTGCGTTTTACTCTCTGAGGCTTTCATAGCTTTTGCACAAATCTTGGCACCTTAATATTCTGTTTTAGTTTCATCAGAAAGCTACAGCAAACTACGTTTAGCAGAATAAGATAATGAGAATTAGTGTGATTTTATTATATTTCAAACCGGCATTGATGATATCGGAGCCGGATACTTTTGTCATTTCACAGATGACGTAATGTTTCCTTACATCACATAGCAAGGTATATTTTTATGACTAATAAATCATCTTACGGATTTTCTTTGCACACTGAATCGTGTCAGTATGTGGCCGTAGTATCAAGTTGAAAATTGCATGTAAATGATGAACGATTATAGCGCCATCTACGACAATATTCACTGTTACAATCACTTATCTCAATCCTTCCACTGATGTCATGCCTTCTTAAGCCCCGTCAGCTGTATCTTTTTACATTCTCCTTCCAAAACATGTACAATAGAATACAATAGAATACAATGCAATACAATACAATACAATACAATACAATACAATATAATACAATACAATACAATGCAATGCAATACAATACAATGCAATGCAATGCAATGCAATGCAATACAGTACAGTACAGTAGAGTACAGTACAATACAATAAAATACAATACAATACAGTTCAATACAATACAATACAATACAATACAATACAATACAATACAATACAATACAATACAATACAATGCGATACAATGCAATGCAATGCGATACTATACAATACAATACAATACAATACAATACAATACAATACAATACAATACAATACAATACAATACAATACAATGCAATGCGATACAATGCAATGCAATGGAATACAATACAATACAATACAATACAATACAATACAATACAATACAATACAATACAATACAATACAATACAATACAATACAATACAATACAATACAATGCAATGCTCTTACTTCCCAAAACTTCCCATTAAATAGACAATTTTTCAGGGCGTAACCTGAACATGTAAAATACATTACAGGAAGTGACACTACATTGGCTAAAAAGTATTAAAGACACTTGATTGGGTAAAAGATAAAAATCCAAGTACTTGATTAGAAGGAAGTTTCTAAAATATTCAGAATTATTCTGCTGAGTTGGCATCCCAACTAACGCTTTTTAATATTTATAATGTTCTTTTGACAAATGCCGACTTCTAAAAGTAATAGTTACTACCGTTCCATGGTCAAGACTTGTGGAGCCAGAATTTGATTATGTATGAGCCATTGTTTTATGCCGAAGTCAATTAAATAATGACCACCGCGATGTAGCCATATCGGTGTCACACTTCATTGTTTTAGCTTAATTGTCCATTCGAGTACCAGTATCAATGTCAATGTCAGTAAACATCTTTTGTTCGTATTCATCTGACCGGTACTGGCATTGTTCCTTAATTAACACATTGGCAACGATACTTGAGGTAATAAAAGAACTACCAGTAATAATACTCAAGTAAACAAAAAAAAGACCCTCCACGTTGTACCGTGTGACATTGTTTATCTCAGTGAACGTTTGTTATGAGTTCAACAAACTTGTACATATTTCCTATCATACTTTTACTTAAAAATTACAATCGTAACACAATACAATACAATACAATACAATGCAATGCAATGCAATGATGCAATGCAATGCAATGCAATGCAATACAATACAATACAATACAATACAATACAATACAATACAATGCAATGCAATGCAATGCAATGCAATACAATGCAATGCAATGCAATGCAATGCAATGCAATGCAATGCAATGCAATGCAATGCAATGCAATGCAATGCAATGCAATGTAATGCAATGCAATGCAATGCAATGCAATGCAATGCAATGCAATGCAATGCAATGCAATGCAATGCAATGCAATGCAATGCAATGCAATGCAATGCAATACAGTACAGTACAGTAGAGTACAGTACAATACAATAAAATACAATACAATACAGTTCAATACAATACAATACAATACAATACAATACAATACAATACAATGCAATGCAATGCAATGCAATGCAATGCAATGCAATGCAATACAATACAATACAATACAATACAATACAATACAATACAAGATGTTTTTGATTCCCGTTATTAGCCTTTAGTTAATCTTTTTATGTACTTTTTTGGGTGATTTAAGGCAATAGCTGAGTTGATATGCAAACTTTGAAAGTGTTGTTTCTGTTGATTTTTAATGTTTTTTTTCTGTTGGTTGTGAACTTTTCACATTTTACTTGCGTATTTTACATTTTTAAATAGCAGTGTAATATTATAACGTCTTTGATCACTTTTATTCACAGTGGATATAGACGCTTTATAAATAAATTATTATTATTGTTATTGTTTATTTATTATAGCTTTGGTACACATATATTGAGCCAAACCGTAATAAATTTATAGCATCAATGTCTGTGTCAGATAATAAGATACTTATCGATCTATGCAAATATGTACTCAAAGCTATGGATCAGAGATCTTCACTTATAGTATATACGTAAGTGTTTGTGTTGTATAATTTCTTGTGCATCATCCGGAATTAAGTTTTTACTATTTGCTGTTTATTTCTTTTGCACATGGGCCGGTGACCTAGAAAAGCAATAAACGTTTACCGTACCTTACCTAGCGTTAGTACATGGGCATCAACAAAGTCGATCGCGGAAAAAAAAACAGGTGCTCGCAAGCGTTGTCCTAGCAGACCCTTCAATATTTTTCTTTTGTTCAAAATACACTAGAATACAATAATTCAATGTATCAAATTGGAATTTGGTCGTTTTTCTTCCCCTTCTGGCGTGACATATTTCTGCATTAATGCCTCTGTAATTTTTCACCTTTTGTTTTCGTATATTTACAGACTATGTGTACCATCATAATGCCATATCAAATATTTTTGGTTCACCACGTCCGACTGTTCACATCCTCCTCGCCGTATGAGGTTATTGTCTGGGTATTGTGCCTGGTCAGCGTTTCGCTTTGGAGCCTTCTCCTGTGTAAGTAATTTCACAATGTAAATAATTTTCCCCACGCAAAAAATGATGACCTGAATGTTGCGATCATGAATCGAATTTCAATTAATTTCAGGCCAAAGAAAACAAATATGCTGTTCCGATAACCCGACCTACCCTATTTTTTGCCTGCCGACCCTCAATTTTTTAGAGCTACGTAAATACTGAAGTAAAAAAGGAAAGACAAACCCGTAAAATCACGTTTTCGTGACCTGGCATATGATTTTTGCTTGAACAAGGACGCCTTTTGTGTTTTTGTTCCTTTTATATGTATGATACGTTTTTCTGGAAATGTTGTGGCCAGTGTTTGATCGCCCTGAACCCCTGAAAAGTGCATATTTAAAAATAAAAATATTTTGGAAAAAAATCCCTGCCTACCTACCCTATTTTTGAAAGCCATGTTTTCGGAACAGCACAATGTGAAATGCTGTTCCTAACGATCAGTTCGGCGACGGAGATCACGCCCTCACACACCTGTTTTCCAACGCCATTTACCTACTTGACTCATTTTGACGCAGCTGTGTTGTTAACGAGTGTAAAGAAGCTTTTAAGGTAAAATGTTAAGAATTGTTTTTTCTGTTTTATTTCACAAAATATATTTTTTTTTTCAAATAAATGCGCAATTATATTATCGTCAGGATTTTTGTACATAGAGCGTAATGCCTGAACTTCTTCGGTACGTCTAATTTTTCCCATCGCGACTAATCATTAGATTTATCGCCTTTTATTAATGTTAGACATGAGAAAATAAAATTTTGTTATAGATAGCTATGATGATGATTTACCCTGATAACCCCTGACCCTTTACTCTCAATACGATTGGAACTACTTTGGGATAATTGAATAGTGAAGTAATGCCGGTTTAACCTAATGATGTACGTTCTTGTTTGGCAAGGAGAGGGATTATAAACTTCGGCCTTGAAAACAAAGACAAGTTGGAGATATGGCACCGTTGAGGGAATTGTTACAATCCTCATCTGCTTTCCTCTTTAAGCGATGCGCTTGTTTTTAGGTGTAATTTGTAATATTGCAACACTCAGCTATAGGGCACCTAACAGTTTTGTGAAATTTGAAAAATATAAAGATCCATTTCTCCCTAATTAGCTCTAATCGTAATCTTGAAAAATCCTGCCGCTTGCTGACTGTCTGTTCTTAATTTACACACTTCTTTTATTCGTTATCACCAGACAGCTACGTGTATATTCCCATGCTCAGCGCAAACTTCGACAAAGACTTACCCGTTCGATTAAAGAAATCGTTTCTAAGCGAGATCAAGAAGGCGCTTACGTAAGTAGCAGCTACTGATTATGCTATAACTTCGCCTCACTGACTTTCGAAATTATATTTTCTGATGTGTTGATACAAGTGCAAATATCGACATTATACCTTCTTGGTAACGTCATCCAAACTTTGCTGACTTTTTGCATAGGTGTCTTCCAAAGTTCTGCAAACGCTTAAATCACTCTCCAAGCTCAGCTGGCTGTGATTTCGTAGAAATCTCGCGAGAGAAAAGAAGTTTCATTCAAAACACGGGTGTGGACTCATGTCCTTCAGAATTTTGTACAAGGAAAAAAGTGTGAAAGAAGTTATCATCGAAAAATATCTATGGAACACAGTTTACCACTGAATCTTTGCTACACAGAGCAGACTCGCTGTTCCTATTAGTCGTCGACTCAGGGATAGATATTTGGACTCTCTCAACCCTTTCTATCACTTGTGGCCTTGGGGCTCATTTTGAAGCTTTTGGAGCAAGAAAAAACTTAAATTTCACCGTCTTAGGTTTTTGAAAACGGAAAAAAAATAATTTTTCTCCTTAAAGTTGACACAGGGAGGGCGGCCATTTTTAATTTTAAATATCTTGAAATTTTGGGGAATTTACCAAAATTTGCATAGTGAACCCCAATTATTATTCTTGATTTTGAAAGAGAAGTGTTGAAAGATTCCCTGAGGAAAGTTTGAGCAAAAGTACGTCTTTCACTTTGAATGAAGGCGCGTATTACTTTCAGGCTACACTCTAGATTTAGCGTCTTAGCTCTTGCCGACTTTCAACGCTAACATATTGCGTAATGCTGATATTATTGAGAGTGTAGAAGTTGATGTAAGCTTATATAATGACTTAAAGTAGAAGAATATCGAAGGAAACAAGGAATATATTACGTATGGACTGTTATTGCTTCGGAAACATTTGACACAGTGACAAAGAATTGTCACTGTTATTGTACAAAATAACCTATGTAAAAGTGAATTTTGTGTAAATAACAATGGGTCCCCCGGAGCAGATTCAAAATGTATGTACAGGCTATCTTTGCTTTTTTTGAAACATTTATTATTACACTTTTGGGTTTTTGAAATCGCAATAATAGTCGGAACAATAACAAGCGATACGATACGCATATACTTCACAAAATACAAATATTCTTTACAAGAATTTGAAAGATGTCTTTCTTTTTGCGTTTATTCAGGACTAATCGTCGACACGCAGACTGAATCTCAAGCTCTAGAGGACGTCAGAAACATCAAAGTAAAACTTAATTTGCCAGCTGAAATAGTTAAAAAATGCAAGATTCAATACACCATATTTGTTTGAATAATACAATCTGTCACTACAAAAATTCATCAAAAGAAAACGGTTTGTGTGTCTATGCTGCAAACTTGTGGGAAAGCAAAACAAGCGTGAGGGATCTCTGAAAGTATGTGAGCTTAATGGGAGACTAAATATTTCTAGCAACACTAGTTACAGGACAAATGAGTATAGTCACTTTCATTTATTTGGGTAAATGAAGCAAGACGAATTGAATTTGTTTCAAAAATTGTCAAATATCTATTTTTGCCAGTAACACTTACAAAAAACAAACTAGATTTTACATAACAACTACGATGAAAAATAGAGAAATTTTAACGCGTGAATTATTTGTGTTGTTACATGAATGATTCTGTATGGGTTGTTTTGTTGGACTGTTATGCATTTCAAATTGTTCAGGTCAACAGCTAATGTTGCTGAACATTATATATTTGTAGGTCAAATATTCCAGTTATTTTGTTTGTACGAGCATCTTTCATAGTCGTTTCCTGGATGCAAATGCCGCAAGCTATGATTGGTTAGTAAATGTGGACAGCTATTACAACTCGATTTTACAATAACTTTTACATTCTGATTGAAGTATTAACATCAAACATTACCACAATTGTCTGTCAAGTTCTATGCAGACTCGGACATACGTCTTTAATTCAGTAAAATGAATTTTCGTACTTGTTCCCTCTGCATGTGATTATGCTTGTGTTCTCTGGTTTAAAATTACACTCGCTTAAAAATCGCGACAGAATTGGTCATGACATCATGTTTTGTGGTATAGGTGTGTCAAATCTATGGTTTTTGAAAAAAACGTGTAAAAATCACGATTGGAAGGTCCGTGTAATCCACTACCCTACTTCGCTGGTATACTTTTTGTTCCCTACAATCTTCAAAACAAAGTGTTCAAGGGACATATTGGCACTGAGCTCAAGTCACACATTGCGCACGACAATAAAATGGAAATATGCTGATGATATTATTTCTGAATGTACCATAAATTATGTCATTGAAACATTTATTGCTATATCTGCAAGCAGGTGGAAAAAGAGATCTGACGATTGAAATTTCGCTTATTTTGGTGCAGAGCAGAACAACATAAATAGTTGTTCACACAAAAAACAATAGTCAAATAATATGAAAAGATTGAAATTTTTTTGTCCCTTCAATGAATAATTTTCAGTTCAAATTCCTTCTTTGTTTATTTGCTACACATGTATTCTCAAATGTATTTATGATAAACAATCAAAACTAGAAACAATTCACTGTGTCACCTCTGTGACCTTGAAGAGACCTGTGGAGTATTTATTTTGGGAATATAAAATCTCTATTCAGCTCTCTTTTCGCATTTTTGTCGTTTTTGTTTTATCTGTTCGCTTCTGTGTGTCTATTTTACCTTTTACGTGAGGGAACAAAAAATGAAGACAAAGAAAACGAAACTGACATAAGTATATCTAAAACTAGAGGCCTTTCATGAATTGTTTTGAGTAATTGTGTAAATTTTAATAGGAGTACTATTGAACATTCTCAGTTCCCTTTAAAACAAAACTTGAGCAGGTTTATGAATTTTTAATCGATTTTATATGTTTGACTTTAAGTTAGTTATTTTGAGATAAACCTCTTTCCTGGAGTCACTTTCGGATTTCGCGTATTGTTCACATAGCACACGGGGGAAAGTGTCGGGTATTGTATCCTCTCCTAGACGAAGTAACCAAAGCTAACATATCACGAAGCGTGTTTTTTGAAAGCTTTGCCACTGTAGAAAGTGGAATGTATAGACAAGATGACTTTAAAATGAAGTGTTTAGGTAATTCTGGGATTTCAAACCGGAAGTGCCGTGGCGACTTTGTTAGCGACATCATTGCTGTAAAGGGAAAGTGTGACAGTTTATAACAGAAAATATGCCTATTTATTTATATTTTAATTTATTAAAGGGAAACCTAAGTCCAGCGACTTTGACCGTTCATCCCTTCCAAAGTCACCCTTGACTAAATTGCAGCTCAAATTTGCAACAAAATTGCACGCGCTGGCGACTACGGCGCGACGAAAAGAGGAGTTGAAGTATTCCATGGGCGCGAAAAGGCTCATGGGAGAAGCGAGCGTGACGTCATCGGCGATACAGACGATTGTAGCTTGCAGCTATTATTTATCATTTTTCATTTATTTTATACTTATTTATGTTTAAAGAAAAAATTGTAAATTGATCACTTTGGAATACATTGCTAAATTCTAATTTCACCTATCTAAACTATCTAACGTCACATAGCTCATGTTAAAGCGTGCCGCAAGAGATTGAGTTGTCAATGCTATGGACCAGGCTACGGGAGGTCATTTTGTACTGTCATGTGATCTCAACGCTAGGGCTCCAGTAAAAAAAGACGCGAGGAAAAATAAGTTTCTCCGGCGCTCACGAATAGAGGGGATTTTTTCTCACGAGGCAAAAATATCAAATGTGGTGAATATTTTACTAAACGGCACAAAAAGAAAGGAAAAATCAAGAACATCGCCCGCACATGAGGATAAAATAACTGAGAGGAAAAAGCCTCGAATGTAGTTGTGCTAAGCTGCAATAGTTGTAGCACTGGTAGGCTTGGCCGTGCGGCTTGAGCTTCTGTCGTGCGGCTTAAACCTGGTTGGGGTTCGCGCAAGCCGCACGACAGAAGCCCTAGCCGCACGGCCCAGCCCACCAGGGCTACATTTATTGCTGGGTAATTTTGCTCAGCTAATTTCTATCGTGTGCGGCACCCTTTACTTAACTATTAAACCTAAACCACCACCCTCTTGGCCAGGGGAGGGGAGTTATAAGCATGATACTATGCAAATTCTTCTTCCTTTCTAGAGATCTTATGTCTTTTCCAGAGTTTACTGAGCATGCATACAAGGTTCCATATTTCATCAACGTGTTCGGTTTCCAGTTGTAGCGGCAGTCTTCAATCTTTGATGCTTCACACTCCATGTAATGAGAACCAGGTACTGAAAAGGTTACCTTTAAAAACAGAGATTAAGGCTACATAAATGTTAATGTTTAATAAGCTGCCGATACCTAAGCTGATTTTATCCATCTGTTCACAAATGCTGTGGTGGCGCTCTTTATAAACATTTCTGTCGTACATTTTTGTAGCAAAGAAGAACAATAGTGATCATTAATTTAACTCACCGGATATTTGTAGCTGTTTTAACGTTTGATGATAAATTAAGTTTACAGTTTTCCTTCTGTATGTCAATTACCAATTCTTGTTCTACTCCCCAAAGCATGTTGAAACACCATTTAACTTGCCAACCCTGCACCTAAATGTGTAGGATACATGCAGTGTTATTGTTTACATTTGAATTCTAGTCCGGAATAGAATTAACACACAATGCAATTTACACATGTACAGGCTGAATTGACAAGCTAAGCACTCATACCGTGTATCTCAACATACACGTACTTTGGAAAGTAGAACAAGAAACTCTAGTCGACGTCGAAAACAAAAGAAAAGTGAAAATCATCAAAAGTCATAGGATGAGTCACGCAGCAGAATTATGGAGGTGCCGTCGTTTAGCTTACTCGATTGAGGGAGTCGTGTGAGCATTTCGCAGGGCGCCCTCACCGTTTCGAACTTAAAAATCTCACGTTGTCACATTATTCAAACTAAGATGTGGCCACTGAGGGCATGATGTAGACACTGGATCCGTGGAGGGTTGGCATTCGGACAGAGATGACGCAAAAATGTAACTCTGAAACTTCCCCGATTGATATGATTACAGACAGAATTAAATGGTCTTCTTCCTTCCTAGCAATTGTTAAGCCGCTGGTCCGGAATCAGGACAGCCACTTAAAGTCCGGCTGTCAAGGATAAAAATTGACCCTGCTTCGTGGTAAAGGTGTGTCAAATTAAAAAAAAAACAAAAAAAAAGAAAAACAACAACAACAAAAAAACGTGTAAAATGCACCGTAAAAGATATGACTTAACGAAACATTAATAATCCATGGACAGAAAGGTTCACGGTGTACCCCCAAAAATCCTACTTCTTTCAGCATACTTTTTTATGCTCCCAAATCTCCCGAACAAAGTGTTGAAACGACAAAGTCGCCCTTATCAAAATGTTTCGAATAATTTTGTTTCATGATAGAAGTTATGTTGTTCTGCATACTGAATTATGTTAACTTACCAATCGTCAGAGCTCGACTCACACCTTCCGCACGGCAATAAAATGTAAATATGCTGATATCATTATTTCTGGTATGTACCATAAATTATGTCATCAAAGTGTTTATTTTATATCTGCCAGCAAGGAGGAAGTAGAGATCTGACGATTAACAATGATGTTTCGTTGAGCCGAACAACATGAATGTTGGCGATTTTTTGTCCCTTCAATGTATGATTTTCAGTTCAAATCTCTTCTTCGTTTATTTGCAATGTTATAAAATATATTCTAATTTATTGAACTCTTATTCAAATATATTCAAATGCGTATACATACATAAATGTATTTATGATACACAATTAAAACTAGAAACGTTTCACTGTGTCATCTCTGTGACCCGGAAGAGACCTGTGGAGTATTTATTCCGGGATTGTAAAATAAAATCTCTATTCAGCTTCCCTTTCGCCTTTTTGTCGTTTTTGTCTTATCTGTTCTCTGCTGTGTGTCCATTTTACCTCTTACGTGAAGGAACAACAATGAAGAAAAAGAAACCGAAACCGAAATGAGTATATCTGAAACTAGAGGCCTTTCATGAATTTTTTTTGGGTAATTGTGTAAATTTTAACAGGAGTACTATTTGACATTATCGGTTCCTTTTATAACAAAACTTGAGAAGGTTTATGAATTTTACTTGATCGATTTTATGTGTTTGACCTTACATTAGATATTTTGAGATACAATGCTTCCCTAGTGTCACTTTTTTATTTAGTTATTTTTCAATTATTTTTTATTTATTTATGTTTGAAGAAAGAATATTGTAATTTGATCACTTTGGAATACATTGCATGGCTAAATTCTACTATCACTTACCTTAACTGTCTGAAGTAACACAGCTCATGTTAAAGCCTGACGCACGCGATTGTGTTTTCAATGCTACGAGCGGTCATAATTTGTTGACGCGAGGAAAAATCAGTTTCTCCGACGCACATGATGAGGAATTTTCCTCATGAGGTAAAAAAATCAAACGTGCTGAATATTTTCCTAAACGACACAAAAGGAAAAGAAAACTCAAGAAAATCACAGGAGGATAAAATAGCTGAAGAAATGAAATTTTGCTCGGCTAATTTCTCTCGCGTGCGGCAGCCTTTACTTAACTATTATACTAAACTGATAATTAGTAAGCGCAAGAGGTGCGTCAGATGAACTTGGCATTTTACGAAGTGTATAATCTCTTCTATTTAGTCCGTCTATCGACATGTGAACGCGAGGAATTTGACAGTCAAATTTGTAACAAATCCGTTGCAACGCGTTGGTACGCTATAGCACGCGTGTGAGAGCGACTGCCCCATAGAAGCACTGTGCGCGACTTTTGACCCGGTGACACAATTCTACCAATAGCCGACGTCATTGCATTGATTGCTAGTATAAATACAACTCGCAGAATTGAGGAAGCCCGTGAGAGAGCTGCAGACACAAGCCACAATCCCCGATGAAAAGCTGTGCCATTTTACCGATATGACGACAAAATTGATGTCACAGAGAAGCCTTGACGGCCACACGAATGAGTAAGTATTAAGAGAAGGGCGCTATGTAACACTGTTTTCCAATGTTGACTCTCTCACATTTAATTCGCTTATTTTGCTGGCAGGTCGGCTGCACGGATACATAGACAGCTCTTTCCGGTTTATAATTCAGTGCGCGCTGTACTAGGACAATGACTAGTGGACAGAAATATTAATGATAAAGAGAACATAGTCGTGCAAATGCTAAGTGATTCAGAGAGAGAGAGAGAGAGAGAGAGAGAGAGAGAGAGAGAGTGTGTGTGTGTGTGTCTGGTACATGTATCTAGGGCACGAGGGAAGTGCTCACTTCAGAAAGGTTTTTCAAGTGACAGTTCAACTGGTTAGCCTTAACACGCACCTCGTTGCCACATGGGCGCGGCAGCCATCGACTGACGGATCCCAAGCTCAAGGTCCGGTTCACGTGTTATAATATGTCCTTTAATGCCAACGTGTTTGGTTCAGTGGCTTTGTAAGCTGTATTTGTCTGGTACTAGATATACATGCTCACTGCTCATGGGTCGAGTACCTGCCCGTACGTCGCGAATACTACGTGCCGTATCGTTCTGTTTTTCCCCGCAATATGTGATTGTAGCACGGTAAAATGGTGGTTGAAATATGCGACTTATTTGCTATATATAATCATACGTTTTATACCGGCACATGAAAACAGAATACCTGTGTATCTAACACGTCTATGCAGGGTCTGCTAACAGACAGTGACGTGCACCTCTACTTCTCGAAGTACAACGACAAATCCCTACTCACGTGACGGCTTGACAAGCTATCGTCTGGCTGACAGTCAAGTTGGAAATGTTAGCAAATGTTGTCTCACAAGGGACATTAAATGACAACAGATAGTGTTAATTACAAAATGGAATTGACCTATAGTGTCTGCCAAAGTAGGTTATTATGCGAACTGCGATGTCGCCAACATGTAGACTATGCATATATATATATATATATATATATATATATATATATATATATATATATATATATATATATATATATATAGGCCTATATATGTATATATATATATATTTAATAGTCCGAGCTGGTCATAGACAGAGGTCCACATTGAAGTTTTTTATCAATTGCGAGTCGAGACGGTGATCTCAGTATTCGAACAAATTTGTTTCCGGGTTCATTGTAACGCCTCACTGTGTACAGCGAGAAGTGAGTGGTGGTGACGTCACGATTTTTTCTCCAACCTGTTGGAGTGACTGCCTCTGGCTTTACGTGGTGGCGTTCTGTGTCGGATAAATGTGGAAATACAACTATCAATTGAATCTGTCAGGTTCTCATCGAAAATGACACGCTTTCCGGATTGACTTTAATCGTCTTACAAAAGCGGAACACTGCGGGTCCAGGCAAACTCACATAGAAGGATTTTAAAATCACATTTGGAGGACTAGCGGCAGTCACAGTCTCAGTTATCCCATCCGTCGAAATCACAAAATATCAGTTCAGATAAGCTGACCATTGTACCAGTGGTTGGTTATTCTACTATTGCAGAGTCGACATCGTGACATTACTTCGAAATTTCATTAGGATCATGAGACCCGTTTGACAGCACATGACGTCATGTGCATCTAATTCACTAGATAAAGGCCATATTCCTGAAATAATATGCCTCCCATTGTGACGTATACGATTCCGCTCTGCAAGCCTAGGTATGGTACGTCATCGGTGGTTATGGCAGCATTGTTGTTGCCATGTACATCTTATTGTTAAAACACTGAACTGCGTAATGTAAAGGGCGCTCATATATTTATAATCATAATATGACGAAACAGGAATGTTATAAAAAACTTCATTAATCAGACAGACATCCATACGACAACTCATTTTTGCTTTTCCCTTTAGGCGATTATTTTTGGCAATTTTTGCTATTTCAATTTTTGAATAATGAATCTACAAATATTTTAATAATTTGATTTCGCGGCTACTTGTCCCACAAATCATGTCTGCAAATATCGTCATGACCAGCCTGCAGAAATTAGCGATCTGCTTGCGTGTCGACTAGCGACCGGCGTTGCATTGCTCCCTACAATAATCACAGGTTCAACAAGAGCTCAAGCTAGTTAGTGGAGCGAACGTGGCCATGTCATGCATACATGGCCACGTTGGCTCGGCTCGATTCAAACTTCGCTGAAAGCGCTAAAACTCTAGTGGTGACAGAGACTGCGCAGAGTACAAAAAAAACATGCTGGCTGTATCCATAGACCCTCGAGGAATTCGCTAAACTGCACAAAGAGATCAGGGTGAAGTTTTCTTTTAAGAAGCTATAATTTAACTGAATGGTCGTTTTTTTAGGCTAATGAACGAACACAGTCGTGCCAGCATCAATATACTTCAGTGAAAAAATACAAACGTTGTAGATGACAGGGTACATAAATTTTACTCCAGGTTCGTGCTCGAAATGAGGTACCGCTACCCAACCACGCTCATAAATGCCACAATAACGTCAACAATTTACATATTTAGTCACCGCAATACGTGGCGCTGAAAGTTATATAGTATTTGGGCCTGCGACATCGTTTTATGGGAAGCTTTCAATACTAAAAGTTAACGCGTGATCAACGCATATTCCTTTCTTCTGGTTGAAACCTCCCCGCTCAAAACGAAAGTCTTTTTTGCGATATGGTGTCAATGACGTCAGCATAATGCTTATCATTACAAGCACACACACACGTCCTACAGATGCTGGATACTGTATAAGCTTATACAAGAAATACTGAAACTAAAGTCAAATCTCTATTATTTCACTTTTTATTGTGATTTGACAAAAGGCCAGTCATGGTAACTTTTTATGATTTTTTTTCACTACATTTGTTTTTAATGTCACGACCGCAATTTCTTGTCCTACTCTCCATTCAGCTTGTCAATTTAGCCTGTACATGTGTATATTGCATCGTTATTTGTCGACAAGTGTGATCCAGATTAGAATTCAAATGTAAAAAATATGTGCATTTTACACATATGGTGCTTTGTTGTCAAGCTAAATAATGGATGTTTCAACATTCTTTTGGCAGTAGAATAGGAAACTTGCAATGGTTATTCGAAATGAAAGTAATGAAAAAAATTATCGCCAAAAGTTAGAGTTGCTGGCCTTTAAATATCCTTCTCTCCTTGGAAAATGTTCGACACATTTTCAAAAAGCGGCGTGTGTTATCTTTGTAATTATTTATCATTTTTTATTTGTTTGTTTGTTTAACATGAAAGGTAATCGTAGACAAACACAAACACCAATTTAAGAAGCACATGACCTGGTTTCCTTCACATCCTGATCTTCTGAGCATAAGTCGATTTCAATCTGTAACTTCCGAATCGGAATCAAATAGATTGAACCGTTACGGTTAAATGCTTGTTCATTGTTGTTTATTATCAGAATATTTCCAGTTTCGTTCCGAAAAAAACAAGATAACGTTTGTTTTCAAATAAATTATGTGTTTGAAATCAGTTAATCTCTTTGATACTCAGTTTTACTGACAATCGGTCACTTTTGTCAGCCCAAATTTTGAACATGGCGCCCTCTATCACAAGCCTCCTCGATAAGTGGATGCGGGAACAATTAGAAGACATGTTATGCTCGTGTGTTTCCAGTAACCCGGCCGATCCTTTAAAAACCCGCCGAAATTTCTTTCGCATTTTCAAAAAAAATCAAGGAAATTCCCTAGAATTTGCCGTAGTCTATGGGTCTCAGGCAACAAAAAGAAAAAAAATTCCTCCAACCAAACCCACCCTATTACTACAAACTCATTTGGCGTTATGCCAGTGTGCGATGTGCCTTCATCTGATTCACAGGACCCAAAAGGATCAATAAAGTAGCACACGATCGCAACAGAATAGTGTGAAGCATCGACCGACTTTCACTTCAAGAAGTCACGTGACGTGGAATGAGAGTTCACAGGGCACGATCGAAATCTGAGAAACGGTCAGTACTTATTTGTTGGACACATTTGTTTATTTTTCTCTTTTCTGTTTTAGCACATTCAACTAAAACATGGGCTGTGTGGCTTCGGTGAATTCCGACTGCGCTCCGTTCAGGAATCTGAATCTACCGTGCGTCGACCGCCAGGCTGAAAACTACGACGAATACGATATAGAGCCATACGCTGCCGGACGTGGTGATGTCATGGACGAAGCGCATGATAACCCGCCTTATGCCGATATCGAGGAGGACGACTACGCAAGCCTCGACGCCCAACCGATGGCAATCTACACCGTCCCGTTGGCACCAGAGGGCCCCAGCAACAATGACCAGGATATACTGACAGATTTGGCCGACAGAACCCCTGGCATCGTTGAAAAACTCACACGGCCGGAAGAACGAGCAAGCATAGCGTAAGTGCACGCCCTTTATTTGCAAAGTAATCAACAGAAAATAACGATGGCATACGAAATGTGTCGTGGATGATATTGGCATACTAGTAATTTTAAAAACGTGGCAAAACATTATCTGGTTTCAGTCTAAAGTTGGTGATGATGCAGTCAGCAAAACTGCTGTTTTACAAGGAACCAACAAACAAATATTTACAGTTTAGAATTATACAAGGACAACTGACTGGTAGAAAGACACAGGGGAACCTCTAAACTAATAACTCACATTAAACAGACAAACAAACAGGAAAAACACTAAGGAATTACAAATGACTGGCCCTAAATACGAACGTGTAAAACATAATATATTTTTAAAAAAGTGAACAGGCCATATAACATCCTCTGATGTTCTCTATACGATGTGACCTGTGACTTGGAGACAATTCAAGTCTTGGCCACATGATCAGGCCTAGGTAAGAAATATTAGCAAAGCGTACGGTCCATATCGTCAGGATG
>LD347155.1:129632-213511 GCA_001465055.1 Ptychodera flava | reverse complement strand
AGTCTGTCTGATAGCTCAGTAAAAAGCTTCATGCTTTTCCGATTACTATATATATGTGTGTACTTGTGTGTGTACTGTGTGTGTGTCGTCTGCTCCACGCATACCGTGTTGTTCGGTCGCGCACAGAATTGAAACATCTAAGTCGGTTACTGTGACCAACTCTTTTGGGTTGGAAGCAGTGGCCGACTGGTTTTGTGTGAGGCCTAGCAGCTAGGCGATGTTGCCGTGAGTGTGTGGGGGTTCGAATCCCGTTTAGGTTATAGTAAAATTTATATTTCTTTAACCTGAGTGGACAGTTCTGCTGGTGGATATTTACTTGTCCCCCAGTCTGTCTGATAGCTCAGTAAAAAGCTTCATGCTTTTCCGATTACTATATATATGTGTGTACTTGTGTGTGTACTGTGTCTGTGTGTCGTCTGCTCCACTCATACCGTGTGGTTCTGTCGCGCACAGAATTGAAACATCTAAGTCGGTTACTGTGACCGTCTCTTTTGGGGTGGAAGCAGTGGGCGACTGGTTTTGTGTGAGGCCTAGCAGCTAGGCGATGTTGCCGTGAGTGTGTGGGGGTTCGAATCCCGTTTGGGTTATAGTAAAATTTATATTTATATTAAGTGAAAATACTCGATTGGGTATTGTACCTGTCAATTATAGATTCTAGGTCAGGCGCCTCCTAACTATACTTATATGGTACTTGTCTAGACATATCAAAGCTAGGATGTAGATTTTTTGTGTTGGACGGAGTGACACTGTTACCTGTTGAGTAAGAGATCACATCGTGAAAGTCAACTAAAGAAGTAGTGACTAGTTGCAGTACATACTAGTCATCGTATTTCTGACCGCTTGCACTGTGATTAAATGACCTATATGCAGATGTCGGAATCTTTTAACCAACTGATTTGCTTAAACTCATCGTTCTAATGGGTTTTCCATGCAAGCAATCAGATAGAGAATAGCTATATTTTCATACACCTTGAGTTGCTGTAAATAATTACAATCTACTGATAAGTTACTAATGTCAGAGTTGCGGTAATGAAAAAACCATGACTCTATTTACAGTTTTTTGCATTTTTGTCCACGTCAAAATACAAGAAATGGTATTATACAAATTGACACTATCATCATCTTATTTCTTTGAGGTTTACGCTCATAGTCTGCTCATCTTTTGAGCAAAATTTAAAATACATGATTGGGTGTCGGAGCAAAATTGAGACATGTAGCACCAACACCGCACAATTATATGTATATTTTCTTTACAAAACGCAGGGAAAGTGTAATTCATATTCTTTATCGATGTTATTCTGAATGAGCGCGTCTATCTGCTAATTGAACAGTGATGATAGTATTTCGGGTTAAGCAGGAGAGCAAATTAAATGGAGGCATGCCAAGTGGAAAGAGACGAGTTATCTAATCGCTCTTCCTGGGATCGAATCGTCTTTCTTACACACCTCTTTTCATTGATGATAACCAAGTGTTCGGTTTAAATTTTTCCTGGTTTTTCCTATGTGATTAGCATAGTCTAATAATGTTTGGTATTATGAATAGACAAGAATTACTGTATGCTGACTAGTATATGCTTACATATCAATCAAAGCCCTTCTCTTGTTTCTTTCAGGTTTAGCTTTATAGCGAATGGCAATGCTACAATGGTCAGTGTATTCCCGAATTTTTGCGATGCGATGATTACTTTGACTGTCCAGGCAATGACGACGAATTGGATTGCTAGATTGACGCACGATTATAATCATTTAATTTTATGACCTCTAATGTTACATCAAAATGCCAATTTTCGACATCAAATTATCTTAATATACATAGAAAGTGAGATGGTTAACAACTGTTGCATAGTTTACGTAACTCATGTACCCAATATAAATATCGTTTTACTTATCTCAATACTTGAAAGAATATAACCTTTTCCGCCCTAAATGAATCATCATGATCTCATAGTTGCAATATAGGCAGACAAATTTAAGACAACAGTAGTATGGATAATATAAGTCATTAACAATGTAGATTCTATGTATGTGTCACAAATCATCGGGAAATTCACACAACTACATCCGATCGTACCGGATTGCAATGGTTTTGGCTTTGAATCAATGTCCCAGGAATTGTGTTCAGATGCCCTACCAACGGGACTGACAGATCAAGTCACATTGACTGATATGTGCCGTCCTCTTTGATCTATCTACTCCAGGAGACGTCAGATTTTATACTTCTTCATCGTAGATGTTTTAAGGAATCGTAATAGAGTTCAGGAAAGTAAAACAATCTTATGTAAAAAAACTGTTAACACACAACATAGTGATCTTTTGTTTGAAACTCGTATTTTCGGCAACCGATAATATCATGTTATGTTTCTCTTTATTGGAATAAAACTTTTCCTGATTTGTGTGAGTTTGAAATTTTTTGACAGTACGTTCCATTTTGTTTACCATTACGGGCCTAAGACGAACTGAACACCACTTCTGCACCTGATGAGTCTTTAAAGTTGAACTATGCGGAACCCAAAAATTCACTCGGCGTAACTGATGCCTTTAAATCTATGAGGTATATATTCTATGAAATAACCTCTGAATTCGTCACATGCGCATTTCCGCAAAACATTTTTGCTGTATGCTCACGATGATGTCAAAGTGCTCCCCACCTTGCTACCACATCGAAAAAAATGCATTTGAAATGAAGACTGTGGTGATATGATGATGATGATGATGATGATGATGATGATGTAGTGGATGTAGTGGTGTAGGGGCGTTCTCTCTCTCTCTCTCTCTCTCTCTCTCTCTCTCTCTCTCTCTCTCTGTCTCAGCATGCCTTCGACATGATTGAACTAATCTAAAATATTTTGCAAAATCCATATGTTGCCCGAAAGCACTGCAGTCAATCACGGATATATTAACCTGGCCTTGACAATTTTAAAAGCAGTAAGTATTGAAGTAAATATCAATGTAAGGCACTTCAAAAGTGAGAGAATTAAACTTTTGCCCCATATTTCCTCAGTGAAAGATTCAATCAGTTCTCAACCCGAAAATAAAAATCAGGGGTCATCGTGGAAAGAGTGGTATTAGAAAAGAAGGTTGTCTAACATTTACCGATATTCGAAATTCAAATTGGCCGCCCTCCGTAAGTTAATTCTGTGGGAAAAGTAAATAATTTCCATTTTCGAAAAACGAAGACAGTGAAAAATTTATGTTTCGAATTCTCCAAGAGGTATGATGGAGCCCCAACATGTGGTAGAGCAGAAACCTATTGAAAAAATTGATGATTGCTTGTCTTGAATATAAGTTGAAGCTCGTAAGAATAATCGTTGCCTGCTGTTTATTGCGGACAGATGCGACTCCAGGTTGTTTCATTCGCTTTTCACTGGTGATATGAGACACATAAGAAAATCGTTAATTGTTCAAAATGACAAGGACTTTCCAGAGCAAAAATATCTTATCAGTACCTAAACCAACACAGGTATCGAGCCAACATCTGTTAGCGGTGATGGCACCGGTGAATTTTTTAAACAAGGAATTGTTCTCCTAATACTTCTGTGATCGTCCATGGAATACAGTCCAGACAGAGCGGCTGCCCCATGCTGGTTTACTGTAATTAATCAAAGAGTTGGTGGCTTTGAAATGTGTCATGATACCAAAGCTAATCGTTTGTATTGTGGATGCAATGTGTCCGTGTCATACGCTGAATTGCGGCACTTATCAAGCTTGCATAGAAATTGTTCAGCTGTGTTTCACTAGATTTAGTTACTTTACGGTTGTTCTCATTTCTGTGCACGATGTTGCATTTTATTTGACCTGCGATGAAACGTGTCCTACCCAACAGCGCCGCAGAGCAAGATCTCGTTAAGTCTCTGGTAGCATGGTAAGGGCAATGTCACCCGATTCAAACGACTTAGACTTATAGAAATATCATTGCAGATCATCAACATTTGTTAATCCTTCAAATTCAATATCGCTGTCATTTCTTTTCAGTATTGTAACGGGTATTTTAATGTTACTTTCAAAACTTTCTTTATAAACTTTCGGCTTTGTTACAACGCAGCAGTGTCAATACATCGATTAGATTGAAATTCACAACATGGCATCAGTACTGTCACATCTGTTTGTATTCGATATCAGTAGTTAATTCGAATGCACTGGTTCGAGAAAGAAATATTTTTTCTTCGAATCTTACACTGTTCATGCCAAACATGAAATGCCAACTCAAATATGATTGTCATCGAGCAACCAATGAGAGTACGAAGAATTCGGGTCACTGTTTTATTTAGCAGATTGTCCACCTCAGGTTGTGTACACGTTACTTAAAAAGGACAAAACTCGTGTCAAAATGCCGTCACCAGAACAAATGTTACCTCGAGAACTTTCACTTATGAACCTGCAAAACAATAGAACACTGCCTACTATCAATCTACGAATTACCATTTTGTGAATTACCAATTCACCTGTAACAATACGCGGAATTGACAAGTCTGACCTTATTTTTTCAGCTACAAGTTCAACACAAATGATATACATGTATTGGGGCAAAGTTTCGTTTTCGCAGCGCAGTTCATACATTTTCGGAAGTACCTGTTCCCGTTGTTTTTTTTCTTCTTGAACCTCATCCGAAATACGCATTTTGTCGTCAACCTTTCATAAAACCATTGCTGCAGTTAAGCTTTGTGAAGGTGAAATTTGGCATGTATAGGACGTAAAGTTGTACCTTCACGTGTTCTCATCGCTACATTCACCCTGTCTTGAGGGTTAAATATTTTCAGATGAATTTAAAGCTAAATAGTGCCCCTTTTCCTGACTTTGCAGATGGGGAAGTGATACATCTGGTATATACTGGTTACATGGTGTTTTCACAAATAAACCTAGAAAGGACAACAACATCGCTGACGTGATGTTTCTTTCAGTCGATGTGTTTGTTTTTTAATACATACCAGCCGGCCTACTAATCCCTGCATTTGTAGCGATAGCGAGAAAGAATAACCTGACTCAGTGAGAGACATGGCGATTCTCCAAACTCGAGTTTTCTTCTGAACATCTGCCTGCGAAGTAAACCAAACATAGAAAATAAGGGAAGCTGACCAAATTTGTCCCTCTGCTGACACAAAATAACTGTCAAGTGCAGTTACAGTGATATTCATCAAGCCAGCTTTCACAATAGATAATTTAATGTGATTTTTCATTTAAAGGGAAAGTTCACCAAGGATAACGTTTACATATGTGCTAGCTTTGTGGTCACTTACCCCGAAAAAGTTATTTTCGCCATTTATAACTCTCGCGATTTTTTTTCAAAAAACCGATAGAAATCGTACAGGAAGTTACCCATGTAATTTGAATCATGGGAAACACTCCAAACTTGGAGCTAGCATCATGTGATATGGAAGGGACATCTTCAGACGGGTATAGCCCCCACATTGTCCACTCACGGTAACACAGTAGTAAACAGCAACACAAAATCTTACAGTCGATAGTTTATTATAAGTGATTCGTCTTTTATACAAGGATACTCAGTGTAAACAAAATTTATGTAAATACGCACAGCATAGTTTGAGCATGGGCGAGTGGACAAATTTGGATTTATTTGATAATGTTGATTCACTATACATGGTAGTCTATGAAAAAATTATGTAATACTTTTTTCGACACAAAACAAGCCATATCTAGGCCTTTTAAGACATTGGATAATTGACATAAGTGTGTTTGATTGGAATAGGTTGGTTACAACTCGTACGTGTACAAAAATTTGATTTTGGAATTCACCGAAAATGCTTATCCAATATGCATGTGAGTCTATAATTAAACTGTGAATAATTTTTTCCAATGAAAATCTTGCTATTTTACTTGTACATATATACAGACGTTGGACAATTAGCATAAGTGTAATTTCTTAGAATGAAGGTTAGAAGTGTATATTCTGTGTACAATAAAGTTGATTTTGAAATTTCACCTAAATGTAGATTTACTATACATGGTAGGCTATAAGGAAACTATGAATAACGTTTTTCCTATACAAAATGTGTTTAATCTGTGCATTTATATAGATGTTTGATAATTCATTTTAATGTACTTGTTCGACTACGATGGTTGAAAATTGATGTGTGTGTGCAAGAAATTCGATTTAGGATTTTCTCAGAAATATTGATTTTCTGTAAATAAACTATGAATATTTTTTACAATGCCAAATTAACTAATTCTGTGCTCTTATAGGAGTTTGAAAATTGATACAACTGTCCTTGATTCAAATAGAGTATTTTTAGAATTCAGATATAGAAAAGAATTATGATATTGGAATTTCACCTGCAGATATTATTTAACTTTCCAGGGTAGTCTACAGTAAGTGTTAAACATTTTCCCTAACATAAGTTGCTATATCTCTAATATGTTAGTAATAGTAGGTGTCCATTGCCCTCAGCAAGCTCGATTTACACGAAGACAAGCCTCAGAGTTGCAAAGGCAAGATGTTTATGTGACAGATAATTATACTTTTCTATTTAGATTTACAGTGAACTGACTTCACAAAATGTAATTATGCAGCAAATAATTTTAGTTCCCAAATATTTTTGTACACTGGCACAGCTGTTTGAGGGGAAAAATACTTATGAAAATCAAGTGACCCCCTTTGTGCTGTTGGAAAAAAATGTGACCCCCTTGCAGTTTTGAAATTTAAAGTGAGTCCCGGATTTGCCGGCTTACCTCCGGCGGTAATTACTGACCGCTCCCTTACAGTTAAAAAATAAATGAATTTGAACTGCATATGTACTTCGATAACAAACACCCTGGCGTGGTGAAAACGACTTGAACGACCTCACGGTCGAAGTCGCTGCTTGACATGACTACATTGCAATTTGACAAAGATGAGAAGTTTTGTACATAAATATTGTTAAAAACATATAACATTTCTTCAGCAGTTCTCGATAATGTGGCATCAAATGCAACTTCTGCTGATTTGTTATTCGAATATGACCTCTGCATATTTTTTTTGGTCATGATGTTGCTAGTGTATGTTATTGAAGACAAACATCGTCAAGAGAGTACCAAATTCATTTGGTATTTTCAGAAAGAGAGAAGACAGGAAAATAGTTTTCAGGCATTTAGAAAGGCTCATACATAGTTTGCTAACCTCATCAGCGGCGTTCTCTTTTATTGTCTCTATATTTATTGGTCATCGTTCTAACTGTGGTCGAGGATTGCCATCGTTGGGAAAATGTGTTCTGATTGGATTGTGAGAGGACTTGGACATCTGATCAGATATTTCAATGGGTGCATCCTAAGACACGGGCCGCTTCAATGCAATCCTGAAGTGAACTATTAACAAGAGTTTGAAAACTGTGAAGAATGGATTCATATGAATAAAAACGGCTAATCTTTGAGTGGAAGCAAAGACATTCCCTAACAAATTCATACAAATGCTTTCTAACGGACTGATCAAAATAATCTGTTAACATCCGTAACTTCCCTATCTGTCCAGGGAAACACCCTTACCTTATGTGAATCCTTACGTGAAATTTCACGATAGCGTATTGTTGGAGAATTTCACTGTAAATTTGAATTGACCAGGTAAGAAAATGCTTGCCATGTGAAAGTATGAATTTTAATAAACTATATCGCAAGAATAAAACATATAAACACATGTTTGCGATTATATCTTATTTAATAAAAACACACAAGGTGACCTGTGGGCAGACGCTATTTGGACTTGCTTAACTTCATGAAATTATTAAAAATGTACGAAAAAAAGTTACGTGACAACCGCCTTCTTAACGTGAGACACGGTCTTTGCAAAAATTAATTAAGAATGTTTTGACCTAAATACGAGAACATCTCGCAAGTGCTGAAAACTCTTTCAGAAACACAGTTGTTCTCAATACATTAACATTGAAGACCCTATCAATTGGCCTAGATTTATTCATTTGACCGGCCTAATGTCCGATATTCCTAAAGTCTATGTTCGTTTTTACATTCTGTGAATTGCTTGGGTACTTAAGTTAGTTGGCACTCGACGATCAGCAATAACTAGTTCTTCGCTAGAATTATGTATAAAGACCAAGAACATACAAGCAATTTACGACAAATAGGATATTAGAGTGTAGATTCTTCCGCTTATTAGTTCCAGAGACCAGCTCTGGAACTGTTAGTTTGTGCTCACTTTCCTTCTTTCTTTCTTTCTTTCTTTCTTTCTTTCTTTCTTTCTCTATTTCCGGTATTACTATCATAGAACATGGTATACACAAATTTTACCTTAATTACCCAGAATGCATTGCGACACGCTTATGACGTCATCGCTCAGCTCGGACGGGTTTTACGGGTATTTCTTGTGTGCTTATTTATTTATTTTTTATTCTGCATTGCTCGACTATCATATTGCGTTCAGCTATTAATAATTCTAGCTTTCTTTCGCTTTGTTTTTTGTTGCTTTTTGATTTTATTTTTTTCTAAATACTCGCCGTACGTGGCGCTATACTGTTTCGCCCGAATGTAACAATGGCGGCGCATAAGATGGCTTCGCTCGCATAGAGAGAGAAAATTGTGCTTTCCCTAAGTTTACAAGCGCGGCTGGGTACATCGTGTACCTAGGCGAGGTGGGTGTGCTCGAAAACGAAGGTCAATGCAAAATTTGGATTCAAAATCGGCTGTTTTGGCGGAGAAACTGCCCGCCGTATTTCTGAGGAGCTACCAGCGGTTTTTCCTATATCAGTCTGCGAGGCCGTTTAACGCCGATAACACACAGCCCTGTCACCGCATCGGCGCCGGCATGCGTTGGCTGCACGTTAAAGCAGCTCAACTTTCCAAGATCAAACGGTCAGTATCTCGTGAAAACAGCGACATTGCAATGAAAATTGTTTTAGTCTGTGCTTTTAATCAAATGAAAATGCATGTGGCCTCGGTTTTCAATTTCAACGGCCTAAGTCCGATGTTTCCTCTCGTCTGATCATCGTCGTAAACCACGCGCCTCTTTACGGCAACAACTCAGCGCTACCCGTCAAGCGATTGATTTTTGCGTAGGTCAGCGAAGCGAAAATTATTGCTCTGGCTCACGAGAATGTCGTCTTATATACATTTCCGTGCGTTGTCGCCCCCGTATGTATCTGTTGCGTTTTTACCGTACATGTAGGCATTTGTAATCTGTGGACTGCCTTGCTTTTAGTTGTATATGGTGTTTACTGCTAGCAGCCCTAACTATGTACGTGCTTCAATATTAAAATCCAAAGCACTCTTTCATTCTGCACCTATCTTTGTCACACATTCTCTTGTTTCTTCCGCTGCTCTGGTCTCTGGAACTTCGCTTTTGCTTGCAAATGCTTTCTAGTTTTGATTTGTTGTTTTTTTCGTCACAAATTTAAAAGAGACAACCGGTGAGAGAACACGGGGAGGGAGGGAGAGATGGAAAGACGGAAAGAGAGACGGTGAGACAGAGAGACAGAGACAGAAACAGAGAGATAGAGGTGAAAAATAATCGCCTACAATTCAATGTCTATTATGTTTTTAACAAGCGTTACTTTAATCGCAAGATGTTCCTGCAACCGAAGATAACATGGAATTTTCTTTTAAATCTAATCCAAGCTTTTCCTTTTTCTAAGGGGTATACTAATACGTTTTGCTTGTAACATTTCTTGATTCTCTCAACTTTTGTTGCTATAGCTACCCTGCGACTTTAGTCATTATAAGGCGAACTTAACATGCTTCTCACTTCCGGATGAGACCTTAAGACGATTAATACGCTGTTCACTACAATCTCTATGAAATCCTTTGATTTTGCTACAAGGGTTTATGATGGCTAAGGAACACACAACTTTTTTACTTTAAGCTTTATATGATGTTAAAGTGATCCCCCTTTCATGGCTGTACACTAAAACTGGTGATGACGATGATTATACTTACAAGAATTATTTATTTAACCCATTACTAAATTTAAAATGTAGAACAATGTTTTCCCAGCGAACAGTAAGGTGATCAAGGAATTGTCGTCAATCTGAAACATTGGTTGCTTTGGTACCTCGCATACTTTACAGAGAGTTGTTCATCTCTCATTGTTCTTTTGAAACTTGTCGAGGATTTCAAATTTTGACATGGCTTAAGGCATTAAAAGTGTTTTCTTGACAAAAGAACGAGTTACCATGAAACGGTACAAAGCATCTTACATAAGTTCCCCTCCGAGATAGAATAAACGTTTGGAAGAATCAAACGGAGAGAAGCATTGAGTGTTTTATCTTGTTTACCTGAAGAATATTAGTGAAAATTTGCCGCTACTTAAATGTACAACAAGCTAAAGTTACTAACTGGTGTGTTAAACACCTTATGACAGCACATTCTCTTTGTCCGAACTCCGTAAAAATCACTCGTCAAAAAAGTCAAAACATTAACAAAGTCTTGGAGTGTAAGAAGCACTTTAATTCTTATCTTTTTTACACATTACACAGGCACTAACGTCGCATTATAGTAAATTTTGGGGTGTTCACCTCGACTGTACATAATACTTGTAAGGAATCCAAATACATAATAATATCTGTCGAGTGTCTGCTTTGCGACTTTCACGAAGGATAGAACAGAAAGTAAACACAGCAGAAGCCAGACTAGCGAAAAAGCATATTGGGATAGTAACATAAATATAACTATTAATTTATTGTATTTGATGATGGGTTCTTGAGAACTCGCAATTAGTAAGGTTGATTCTTGAAATGCAAGAGACTTTCTCACGATTGCATGTAAGTGGGCAAGCATATCTATACATATATGTAGAAGTCGCTCAGAATGTCACATGTTCGGACAAAATTTCAAAGTCCATGATCTAAAGCAAGCCTTGACGTGTTAGCGCGTGGCTTTTCTTGCGTATTGCAATAAATAAGACTTTACAAGTCCTAGTCACCAACACGTATACATCGTCGCTTGCCAAGGTCTTAGATCCAGGCAGCTGGATGCTCCCTGAAATCAGGTAGTTAGAAGGAGACTGTAGTCGAAGTAGCGGACCCGTGCGAGAGGACGGTAACATGTATATAGGTTCAGTGTTATTTTTGTTAGTGTTCATACACTCTTACCCTAAACATTGTTAAACAACACGTATCACTAAATGTATAATACGGGAAGATGGAGACCTACTACGTATTTCCAACTGCAGCTCATTGTTCAATTGGCTGAATAGCTCATTTAAATTTGCATTTATTGCGATTACGAATACCCGAACTTAGTCACAGAAAGATCGACGAAATCTTAAACTATCCCACGGAGATATTGAGTAACTGAAAAGGCGAATTAAACGCAGTAATCAGCCCGCTGGAGAGAATTGGTGTGACTTTATAGAGGAATGATATAAGCTTTGCTCGAAGGGAGATTAGCCATGTATGGTTCATCGTTTATATCGAGAATGTTTTTCAAATAGCATTCGACTACCTCTCAATAGTTTACTTTTCAATTGCATATAAAGCAGCCTGGTCTAAAGAATCGTGATCTTCAGTAGAAATTCCTTTCACTGCAATCGGAATACATCATCGAAAGAATTGCAATCTTTGCATCTAATGAGACGATGACCAATAACAAAGTAGAAGCAGTAAATGAGGACGCCGTTAATCGGGTAAGTGTATTTTGTAGGAGTCTTTCTACACACTTGAAAACAATTGTACTCTTAACTGGGCAAGTGATGTTAGAGCTTCGATAGCCTTCTTCTTTTAAGAAATATTTACAACTAAAGTAGACATCTGTTCTGTTGTGACATTTGTCTTCAAATTACAGACACGACGAACGTTTTAACTCGACGAAAACTGCGTAGCAGTGTTCCAGAAAAGATAGCACAAATGGCATTTGGATGCACTGTTGTCTGTTCAAATAATATTCGAGAGCAGCTGGAGAATTTCCAGTTTTTTTTTCACGCGCACCAGAACAAGCCGAAAAACTTCATGACAAAAACTGCCCATGATCTCGGCCTATGTCGTACTCTTCTTTCATAACAAGTTTCTTCTTGGATTTTTTAATTTGCTTATCCAAACAAAGGATGTACTTGTAGCAATGCGTCAACTAGTGATCATGTAGTCCATAAGATTTTTCTTCATTCAACACTGAATCAGCAGATTTAAATAGAAAATAGAATGTATTTGGGGTACTGATCCGAAGGACCTTATGACACTACTTAAAATAACCACTTTTATATCACATATGTTTGCATGTTTTTGTTATATTTGTAATTTTTACTTTTTGTCTGATTACCAGACGTCACACAGAAAATTTGCTTCAAAATTTCAATATTCGTAATTGAGGTTTTAAACTATGACAAATACAAAAACGAATTCGACATGAAATTTAATCGTTCATATTCGATCTTAGGTGACTATGGAATACACTATGAATACTATGCATGACGTAATAATAAAAGAAAAGGAAGGTTAAATGCTTTGCTGCGAGAAACAGTGTTTTGCAGAAATATGCGAGATGTATTTGGCACAGTCAGAGACCGAATTACAAATCTATAGAGTAGAGAAATAAACGTAAGTACAGACCATGCATCCGTCAAGACTATGTTGTTTATTTAACATTAGTTAGTTCATTTTCAAGAGAACACATAAATTTTGTAAAAAATTGGAATTTGCCATTGTTTGTCGGTATCATAGTGTAAAGGGATAGTTGGAAAAAAATGATAAACGTATCCGGTTGAGTCGCCCGTTGTTCCTTCAATCAACTTGCAAATTGTTAGCGAAGTTCAGATCTTCCTTTATCGCCCACAATAATCTAAAGCTTCAGGTATAAAAAGGAGGATTATAAATTTGGTTTATGGTGAATTTAAAGACGTCAGGTTTCGAAGCAGACATTTCTAATTATATGGTGATTTAAAGTTGCAGTTTCCCGTAAACATACAGTATCAAATTTTCAATCATTATGATTAACGTACCACCGATTTTGTGATTACGTTGTCGTTGCATATTAAGAAACATTCAATTTTGTCAGTCGGATTATCGAGCGTATCGAATCGAAGTTAAAATGAAGAGGCCGTATGCAACTGATCAGCAAAATGTAGCCTTTATCGGTGTTCTCACGGTAGATTGAAACGTGAAGTGATGCCGAACTTCATGTATAGGAAAGCGGGCGCTTCATCAGACAATCTACATGACACCCCTAGGCTTCAGACGAACCACTTTCTTGGCTTCCTAGACTAAGAATGCTCTTTGCAAAGTAGAGAGAAGTTGATAAAAGAGAACTGAATACTTTGGACAATTTCTGTACCAAGTAGCAATGTAATGAATGAATCGATTACGTTGCTCATTAAAAATGCCATACTTGGTCATGACCCGTAAAACTAAGCTCATACTTACATGGCTACGAAACAAATCTATTCTTCTCCTTTCATCCATATTAGTTGACGCTAGAATTACCAGGCTAAGCATTTAAGAAATTTTAAATTGAAACATATTGAAATATATATGTACTAGGTTAAATTCTTCCTGTATACCTAATAAATTCTAGGAGTCGCATATTGTCAATATTCTTAGTTTTTACGTTTAGACTAAAAATGCTTGAGGTATGTCAATAGTGTATTCAAGCTATTCCAATTGACCTTATTGTCACGTTATTTTAGTCCATTTTCTTCAATAAGCTCTTGTGAAACGTTGGAACCTCCGTTGTTAAGGAAAAAGCCATTACTTTGTGTTTGGTCAAGAAGCAGTAAAATGTAAAGACGCTCTGTATCAGGGCAGAAAGGATCAGCCTCTCGCCTATTGGCTCATCTCAATCGATTGAACATACTTTGTCGACGCTACCGCGCCGTTTTCATTAAAAGGTTACAAAATAGTACCTCCGAGAAATAACTTATTTCGTATCTCCGCCGTGGGCATCTCTTTGAAATATTTAAGTAGCTTATTAAATTTACAAGCAGTTTTTTGTTATCTAATCTACGAGCTGTGTTAAAACCGGTCCGAGCTTTCGGGTCATCAATAACAAAGACGAACTAGAAACGTAATTCCATAGTTTGGTGTCAGTCCCCTCTTCCCTCTCAAAACAAACCCCTGAATGCGAAATTGCTCTCGGGAAAACTTTTTTTTTCATTATTATGTTTATAGCATTACGACCCGTCTCAAACAAGCACGTTGTCTAAAATTTGCTCATGAATAACGATAGGCAAACTTTAAACGTTTAACACTGTTTCATCGTACCAAAAAATTGGTTTGACTACCTCTATGTATGATTTTCCTTATCGCAGGACACAAAACGAAATAACTGATGATAATTCGGAAAGTTCTATCATGATTTTAACTGGTAGAAATGCATGAAAGTGTGTAGAAAAGAGACGCGTATCGTGGCCACCATGCACTCCATGCAGATTTATTGCAACTAATTTCCGTGGTTCAAAGGGTGAATGTTTTGTTCAAAATCATTGTTATATTCTCTTGCATTTTTTAAAGAACCCGGGAATACCATTAGAGGGGCCCTGTTGGTTTTACTTCGTGACCCTACATTTAACGGAGGGAAATATTGTCTTTTCTATAAATTTCCAGGGGTTACTTAAAGCTGCAAGCAGCGTAGGCGGGGTACAAGCGGTCGCTGTTGTTGAAAGTACTTGCGCTATTCATGATGCTAAGTGCAAGATTTGAGCTCAAAATGTCTCTGGGTTCTTGCAAAGAAGAATTTTGAATGTCGTCCCATGGTCACTGCAGTGTTTGGGAAAACCAATATGGCCGCCTAACCACGCGATCAAGCCGCACTTTTCTCGCAAATTAGACAGTATTGATAATATGTGTACAATTTCAGTTCGAATGGTGCATCGGTTTTGAAGAAGAGGCATTTTGAACGTTATTCCGATCTTGTCATAGGTTTTATAGAAATACTAATGTTGGCGCCGAACTACTTGACCAATGAAAATGCCTTTCGCGAACTTAAAAGGTCTCACACTAAGCACGGTACTCGTAGCATTTCAGTTCATATGGTGATTTGGATCTGGAGGAGAAAATTGTGATTAAAGCAGTTTTTTAAATTTAATATGGCAGCCGAAGTTACAATACCGATTTTATTAGCTCACGTGTTCACACACCTGAGCTTATGTCGCAGCCATGTCTGTCTGTGTGTCTGTGTGCATGTGTGTGTCTGTCTATCTATCTGTCTGTCTGTTTGTCCGTCTGTCTGTCTGTCTGTCTGTCTGTCTGTCTGTCTGTCTGTCTGTCTGTCTGTTGGTCCGATATCTCATGAACGGCTTATCAGATCAGAATCCAATCTGGTGTAAAAATTTAATTAGCAAATGGCAAGAACTGATTAGTTTTTGGTGGATGTAGCTTGCATACTTTTTGCTCATTTGCATAATTAATGATTTTAGAAAACAATATACATTGAGAACGACTGCACACAATTTGATGAGATTTGATACAAATGTTGATCACATCAATATATATCAGGTATGAAAGGTATTGAGGGTGACATTAAAGATAATTCGTAATTTGCATATCTAATGAACTTTCCTAACTAGGGTTATATATCTTGATTGCCCTGACCAAACTTGATGAAACTTGCCATGTATATTGAAGATACTTTGATAAACATTATTCAAAGTCCTTAAACATTTCCTTTCAGCCAATTCCTAATTTGCGTATGTAATAAACTTTCCTATTTAGGGAGATTTACCGGACAAAAATTGGCAAAACAAGCTATGTACATTGATGATACCAGGTTAAAACAATATTGAAAGCCATTTCGCATTTTCATATCAGCTAATTTTTAATTTGCATATCTTGTGAGCTTTCAGAGTTTGACATATATAGCTTGAAGAACTTGACCAAAGGCAATTACACTAGTCTTGCTATATAAGGTTGTGATACATTGAGAGCAGTCAAAGAAATTAAGTATTTTTATTTCAGCTAATTATATATTTGTATTTTTGATGACATTTATTAATCTATGGTGAATATTGTTCATGATGTTGATCATAACACTTTCAATGAAGTTGCAAACATGTGGCAAAAGTTAAGCTTTACTCACAACTGTAATATATAATGAAACACGTGAGCATTTTCAGTTCATATCTGGTTAGAAATTTTAAAGATCAGAGAACTTGCCTGCTATCACGGCCCCATGATATAGGGGCCATGCTCCTATACACCGAATTTCAAATTGACCAGATCCCCGGACATCAGGAGAAACCATTATTAGGTTTTATGAAAATCTCACATGACCACATAGTCATTTGACTAATTGAAATTTGAAATGTCAGGTGCTCGAGTACTTGTATATCCCATTCAGCCTTGCACGTTTGAAAAGTTTATGTTTAGCGCACACGATTGCTATGTGGCGTTAGTAACCGTCATCTTTAATGTTGGTTGGCTTCGGCTGTATCCGTCTATCTTCGGTTTAATTCGCAGGCAGATGTCCTGATGGAACGACGACGACGACGACGGATAATCGCCATCGCTCTCATTGTGTTAACCATTCTCGCTGTCGCTACAACTGCAGGAATTGCTGGTAAGTATTTGGTGAAAAAGGTACTCTGAAAAAAAATCACACCATATACTGGCGGTGTCGTTGCAGCATTTTGCTGTTTGTTAGCCAAAGTCTTTGTAACTATCCCCCGCATGAAAACTAAATATACGACTTCTCAGTTCCCGATATATGAGCAATAACATATGTGTTTGGTGCCAGAATTACTTTGCACGCAGGTTATTGCGGATATTTTGTGTCATTTTCCTGACTCAAAACGGATTAAGGCTACTACAGTATAAAATGCGGGGATGCTTTAGTATTCATTTTTGTATTTTGACGTACTTGCTTTAACAAGCAACATCGGGTTTACCTTGAAGTATTATTTGCTTTAGAAAAAGTTGATCAATTATTGACAGGTTAAAGAATAGCATGCGTGTTTATAAATGGCAAAGATAAGTAATCCGACCGATTTCGCCGACTCACTACCCCAAAAATGTAAATGAACGCTCCAGTACATGCACTTTCTTCAACATATTGTTACAACTGGGTTCCTCTACGGAAGAGAAGGCAATTGGCCTCATATATACGCCATTGACGAGAAAACGAGTTCCGCTGGTATAGTTGGTTAAATGTAGGATTTGTTGTGATTATCCTTTAATTACGTCTGATGGTTGGCCATAGACAGTAGAGATACGTTTCCTAGTGTCTATCCTTAGGCCCAACGACATTGATGACATCCGGGCTCCAGGGAAAATATACAGAGCTTTCGCATAATCTTATATAACACGATGTGAACTAATTTTGGATAATTGGATCTTCAACTTTTCAAATTTCTCAAACGTGTTAGGTGCCCTACAATAGGTGAATGTTACAATATTACAAATTACTCGTAAAAACAAGTGTATAACGTAAACAAAGAAAAGCAGATTAGCTTACATTTGCAGATTAAACCGACATTACTTCACCATCCAATTATCCTTAATTAGTTCTAATCGTGTTATATGAACAAAATTTATGTCACTATAGTCTTCCGTTTTAAGTGATGACTCATCTTCCTTCTTGCTCGAAAGGTTCACTTGGATCGTCTGGTTCGGCAAGTTCTCATGGATATGACCGAGGTCAACCTACAGAACAGTCTGTACCGAAAACACCGGTATTTGGTCAAGGTATTTGTTAGGATTTCTAGTTCATTCACGATGATAATTGCACTCTTGCTTGCAGATTTATCCGTAGACGATACAGCCAGACTGGCTTGTCACATGGAGACAATTCATTAACGTATAGCTTCTTCCTGGGCCTCGAATATAACAGTGTCGGTTACCCAGACTGCTCTACGGCGCTCTTTTCCGGCCGCCGCTACAGTAGGCATGCTCTTTTAAAATCAAGAATAAAAATTTGGGGTCACGGTGCAAATTTTTGTGCCAGAGAAATTGTAAATTGCATAGGATTTTAGGATATTTTCAATACAAAGCGAGGCTCCAGAGTAATCACTTTAACTACATTAGCAGCAACACGGCAATCTGCCTTCTAGGGTAATCTAAAAATGCAACTCCCTTGAGTAGTTAGACCATTTTGCACAGCAACTCCTAAATGGACGCTAAAAAGTAAAAGAAATATACGTTGCTTGCAGCATGCGTCGACGTCTCTTTACATTGGAACCAGCTTCAGTAAATTTACGAGTTGAAGTAATAATTAAATGGCCGCCTTTCTTGATCACTAGAAAGTAAATAATTCTGTTGATCTCAAGGATAATGTTTCAACAGTACAACCTTAAATTCAGTTGCAATATGAAGTTGTCATTGTGAGCAACGTTTGGATTTTTTATCTATTCGTACATGCAATTAGCCTATATGTAATACTAATACATATTCGTAACTTTGTCACTTACATCTCAAATACCGATGACCCAACAGATTCAAAGTAGCACAATTTTTCTGCATTGTATGCATGCTAGTAGTGTTATTGGATATGGCATTTGTTTACTAATGTACGTTTACTTGTGCAGTTGATATAGATACATACATACATACATACATACATACATACATACATACATACATACAGAGATACATACGTACAAACATACATAGATATATACATACATACATACATACATACATACATACATACATACATACATACATACATAAGTACATGGTTTGGTAAGGGCGCCTTTCAACTGGTAGGTTGGCAGGCGCTGCGCTCTTCAGAAATTTCACGTTTTTGCAATCGCTGATAGCAAAAACAAGTAAAAAGAAGTTATCAAGTTTGTAACAGAAACCATGGGTTTCAACCTAGAAACTTGGAAGCAGAGGATTGGTCGTTTTGTACAATCTAAAAATTGGAGAAATATCGGTACGAGTTTGTACTCTTCGACGACAAAGTGGTTGTATTGAAATGAGCTACTCTACAGACTAACGATATGCCTGCTCGTCTGGAGTGCCACGTAAACTCTTTCGAGTCTTTTGTTGTACGCTCTTGACCAGACTTTTACCTGGATGGAAGATTCTGGAAGGCTCTCTTGTGAGAATGATGTAACTTATGTATACAGCTTGTTGCATGTGGACACAAAGGAGTTTTGATGCGATAAATCAAAAGTGTGAAATTCGGGACGGCTTGTCCGTTACGTCTGCCATGTCGTGTACAGACCACACTAATCTCTATAATCAACTGAGAGTTCCTCGTCTACTAATTCTATCAGTAGACATTTAATTGAATCCAGGACCAGGAAAATGTGTTAGAAGCAATGGATTCGCTGAAATCTTAACTAATTTCTGAAATGAAGTCGACAGTTAGGTAAGAAATAATTGAGGAACTACAGGATCTCAAGATAACGCAAAGTAAATTAACTGACACCTGTGTGAAATTAGAAGAAAAATTGTCGACATTGAAAATTTCGTTGTCGAGTTAAAAAGTGACTTTGAAGAAGTTAAGGACACGCAAAATGTCACAGAGTTAGACCTAAACGCTATTGCAGAAAAATTAGATGAAGTGTTAGAACGACTGAACAGAGTTGAAGAGGACGTTGACAAAAACGAGGCGTTCAATAGACGAGATAACGTAGTTTTGTATGGAGTCGAAGAACAGCCGGGTGAATCGTTTGATACATGCAAAGAAACAGTGCTTGATATAATGAACACTAATGTGAAAGAAAAAATGGAATCATCGAGATATAGTAAGAGCGCACCATGTTGTGAATTGGACTGGCTCTCCACGACCAATGGTGTTCAAATTTCACCATTTTGACGATAAAAGGGTTGCATTAATGGCTCGTGAAGACTTACGCAATGAAAACATTGGCATAGGAAATGAAATCCCAAAACGGCAAAGAAGAACGCTTTCTGAATATAAAAAGCAGGGCAAAAAAGCTTATTATAAAAATGGAAAACTGATCATAGCTCAGGTGCAGAATCAAGAACACAACAGCAGTGGTCAACAGTCATTATCACAAAGAAAAGAAAATATTTATCAACGTCCCCGTACACGTCTCCAATCGCGAACAGTTGCAAAGCCAAAAATAGTCACTTTGTCAAAATAGCACATCGGCCATGGCACTGAATCTGTGTCGCTTTTATCGTGGAAAGTACACGTTTAAAGAGTAAACTGTATTCAAGTGATTTTTTTAAATTTTATTTCTAACTTTGATGTTATATCGTTTGTCGAAACATGGGCCAGAGATGTTAGTGAATTTGAGCAAAGTTTCCCTGGTTATGAAGTTTATACTTCAGCACGACAGAGGAGAGCAAACAGGGGTAGATATCCAGGCGGTGTATGCAATGTTGTAAGGAAATCGCTTTCTGCAAAGGTGAAACGCATAAGTTGTAAGCTACATGACAACATACTACTTCTATTTGATGGAAGTATTTTTGGTTTTGATAAAGATGTTTTGTTTTGGAGTGTGTATATATATCACCAGCTTACTCGAATATTTACGAAGGGTTGTCTTCTGGAAATGGTATTGAATTTCTTGAGAATGAATTTACTAATGTACTAGCTAAGTTATCGAACGTTTATGTAATTATCACAGGTGATTTGAATGCTCGAACTGGTCAAAAATTCGACTACATTTTTAACGATGACACTGCATTTGTTATCGAGGAAAATGTTTTGTATAAGAAAGATTATTTTGATGAACCGAGGTCATCTAAAGACAAAGAGGTCAACAGGTATGGCCGCTCTCTGCTTTCCTTATGCTGTTCTTTCAATATGCGTATCTTAAAGAGGCACTCCCACTTGGTAACATTTTAAAAACACATTTTTTAATGCCAACGGTCGATATTTGACGTGGTGACTGCGCGCGGATCGCGAAATATCGATAAAAACATTTCATTTCCCGAAGTTTTACGATCGTTTCTGATAATGACCCGAAATCCCCCGAAGGTTCGTTTGTGTGCTGATGGACGATGTTGTAGGGAGTCTAAAAAACGTTCGAATGACGCAATTAATTTACCTCCAACTGCGAAGACGTTATATACATCATTATGCCTTTACCTCAGGTAATTTTTTTTTAAAACTTCTCCTTAATTTTTGTCGTTTCATTATTCTCAATCAGTTGTATTAGATTTGTAACTAATACCACATAGATATCATTTTTACGTGTAAAATATTAGCCGCCTCTGATGACTACATTTTGTTGTCTGCCACATAGTTACGTGTGGTTCGATACATAGCGGCCGCCACGTGGTACGCGTCTGCATACCACGCGGCCGCCGCCATGTATCAACCAAACGTAACTGTGCTAGTCACGGTGACACCTATGCGAATTCTGGTGGAATCAGCCAACTATGTTTTTCGTTTTTATGTCGAGTCAGTAAGACTCGGCTTTCTCCCATGGGGCATGACCGATCACCGATGCGAGTGGTACTGTGGCGTAGAGCAGCGTCAGCGTAAACTGTACTCCTTAGTTAAGTTGACAATGGCCCCAGTGCCGAACGTTCGATGTTCGGAAGCTGAATTTAGGTGGGCCACCAGAATTCAAACTTTTACTGTTTGAGGACATGTTTTTATCGATATCTCGCGATCTGCGCGCAGTCGACACGTCAAATATCGACCGTTGACATTAAAAAAAGTGTTTTTAAAATGTTACCAAGTGGGAGTGCCACTTTGAATACAAGAACAGGTAATGACTCACAGTGTGGAGAATTTACATGATTCGGTAATTGGTCTTCAGAGATTATTAAATTCATATTGTTCATAAGTTCATATTGTAAGAAGTGGAAGTTGAGTGTAAATTTAGAAAAAAAAACCAAGGTTATTGTGTTTAAAGCTGGTGGGCATCTATCAAAAACAGAAAAATGGATTTTCAATGGAAACTACGTGCAAGTTGTGTCTTACTACAAGTATCTCCGTATTCTACTTTCTTGTAGATTAAAGTGGTCAATGGCGACAATAGACTGTCGACAGTCCCTCGTGCCTTCTTTGACCGGATTCACTTTATTAAAGTGCGGTAGCAATCATACGTAGGCGATCGAGCGCCGAAGGCGCGAGTCCCGAGTGCAGAAGGCGCGAGATCGAGTGCCAGTTATACCTTGTATGAGCCCTCACAGAACCGTATGAATAAGGCGACGGTGACGTCACAACGAGTGACATGGAAAGGGGTGGGCTTAAACTACAGCGCTATTCCTCGATTGTACGCGCTTCCCGGACAACGATTGTTGACAAAAAAACACAGCTCGGCTGTGGTAAAGGAAAGGCCCAGCCAGTGGGGATCATGGAATCAAAAAATTCTTTTACTGACAAAGAAACTTGTTGGGTTAGGTTTTTAGGCACAGTATCCCTGGAAACATGTATATGACGGGCAAGAGCAATACACGAGCAACGCGACGATCGCGACAAGACGTTACAAACAACGGCAGTCTCCCTGTGCTCACAGCACTTTACTTTATCCGTATGGCTTAGCACAGTCGACGGCCCGCGGCCCGACGACACTTAGACGGAATCCAGGCACGGCCGAACCAAAACTGTTTTGACTACAAATACAATGCTAAAAATCAGTTTTAAAAGTTTAAAAATTGATTCATTCTATTCAGTAAGTTCTAGTCTTATGGAAATCCGGTCACGACATGCGACCTGCGATTTCAAAACTGCCACCTGCGTCCTGCGTGTTTATCAAACTGCGACCACAGGGGACTCGAACTTGTAGTTTATTTGTGTCTGTTTGTTTGAGTGTATGTGTTTGTGTTTGTTTATTTGTTATATTTGTTGTATTTTTAATAAAATAACAACCAAAAGCTGTTTTGTTAATATTTGTCAATAATGAGCAGTTTATTTATTTGTCTGTTTGTTTATATATTTGTTTGTTTGTTTTTTTGTTGATACGTATTTTCGATGGTTAGGGTCAGGGTTAGGCTTAAGGTAGCTACATACCTTTTAGACACGTTCAGATTTTTATTTTTTTCTCAATTGAACACGTCCCAAACCCCAATAAAGTATACATTTTCTGAAAGCCCTGATACAGAGCTATCCGACCAAGCACAGTACACGGTCATTATTTGCATAAGAGTCACGTGACAAGCGTTTTGCTGAACCTTCCAAAAACCGGTTTTTCCCGCCTTATGCGAACACGCTGCAAGATTTCCGGTTGGAATTTCTTCATTGACAAGCCTTGACAATATTCTTCAAAACCGTGTCTGGGATTTTCTTTATATGCCTTTGTTTTTTTAATGCGCTCTTAAAGGTGTTAGATGAAGGTGCTTTTCAAGGAATTTCAATTATCACGCCATATAATTTGAATGGAGCCTCCGGGAAAAAATCGGGTTAGACTTAAGTTAGGGTTAGGGTTAGGCTTAAGTTAGGGTTAGGGTTAGACTTATTCACTCCCTCTTTATATTGAGACAAGGGGAGCAACTGGGATTCCAACATCTGTATTTTCAAGTCAAGAAAAACACACCAAATAAATGCCAGACAATTAAAATATTGGTTTTGTGGCAGCATCATGTCCTGTACTTTCCACACCTATCCTTTAATTGGATGGAAAGGGCGAAAATCGGCGATATTTAGCATCTTTCTCCTTTGATTCATACAGTTTGTACGGCAAAACGTAAGTGTCACACTTTGGCGGGTTCGTACGTCAGTGAAATTCAAATTGGACCAATCAGATAGCTTGTTAGCCCTGCCTTGGCCCGAACTGGGGACGTTACCGTTGTGGGACTCGAACCAGGATGATTTTACTTTGGCGCATTTTGCCATGTTCATTTTCCCTTTACGAATCGGTTCACGACAACATTGTGTGCTGCAACATTTACTTTTGTCTTATGAGAAGAAGGTTTCACTAGAGTACTTCAACTATACATCTGTGCAGAACGCACTCATTTCCAATCAGTTCGTGAGATATACGAGCCTATGGTGGTAAATGCAAAAACATGAGCGTAAACCCGGAAGTAAACAAATACAGAGAGACTGTCGCCAGGGTTGAATTTCCGCGGCTGGAAAAGTTGTTCTTGGTATTGGTTCAATTCTGATAGTTTTCTAGCTATCGAAAGTAAACTACGGGCAGTAACCTTCCAAGTACGAACAATACCGTACTCGTCCGAGTATACTATGAGCCCCCGGTTCGGCAACACTCAGTTCAACACTGAACGGTGGTAAAAACTATGGGAGGGGCTCGAGCATCCCATTTTTTTCTGCCACGGACGCATGCTAATTTTACGCACGATTTTTTCAACTCCTCTGGATGTGTCTATCGCTTTTCCAAATCAACTTTATCCAAAGGTATTGATTACACAATCTCTGAATACAGAAGAGACGTCATGGTACATGTATGTTGCTGATCTGAGTGTAAATGCGAACTGGCATGGCATGCATATTGCCTACACGGAAAGGCAACTCAATATTCGTGTATCAAACCGTATACATCATGTGAAAACAACAACATAGCAGTGATTGTAATAGTCACCAGGAAAAAGGCTTCACAAATGAAAGGATAATTGCTTCAAACAAAAGCAACTGCATGTTCAGAAGATGAAAACATAGATCGGCGTGGCCGTCAATGAAAATAAACCGTGGCGGACGTGTGTGAGACTATTCTATTTAGGCGACGGGGTGAGCAGGGTCAAAAAATCAAGAAAGTTCTTACGTTGCTGTCAAGGGAACTCGAGTTTCCCATTGTTTTAACATCTTTTAATGATTTCTCTATTATTTTAAAGTATGATCCGTTGTCATAAACAGTGACTCAACGACTTTTTGTTGCATTCTCGATATCTGCGAACACGTGTTAGTCACAGGCGCGATTGCATCTTGCTGTGGTATAGTCGCTTGAGAACTGGCGTTACAAGTGAGTCTAACAAGCTGCCTGATTGGTCCGATTTGAATTTCTCTGACGTACTAACCCGGCAAAGTGTGACACTTACGTTTTGCCGTACAAGCTGTACGAATCAAAGGAGAAAGATGCTAAATATCGCAGATTTTCGCCCTTTCCATCGAATTAAAGGATAGGTGTGGTAAGTACAGGACATGATGCTGCCACAAACCCAATATTTCAATTGTCTGGCATTTATTTGGTGTGTTTTTCTTGACTTGAAAATACAGATGTTGGAATCCCAGTTGCTCCCCTTGTCTCAATATATAGAGGGAGTGAATAAGTCTAACCCTAACCCTAACCCTTACTTAAGCCTAGCCCTAACCCTAACTGAAGCCTAACCCTAACCCTAACCATCGAAAATACGTATCAACAAACAAACAAACAAACAAACAAATATACAAACAACAAACAAATAAATAAACTGCTCTCTATTGACAAATATTAACAAAACAGCTTTTGGTTGTTATTTTATTAAAAATACAACAAATATAACAAATAAACAAACACAAACACATACACACAAACAAACAAACACAAATAAACAACAAGTTCGAGTCCCCTGTGCTGCGACCTGCGTCTTGCGTGTTTGTCAAACTGCAACCTGCTGTTTCCTGGTGCTCTTGCCTAGCTGCCACCTGCGAGTTTGAAACTGCGACCTGCGAGATCACGACCTGATCCATGATTTTAGGTATTTGGTGTTTATTGAGAGTATGAAAAGCAGTCACAAGTAATATCAGTGATAGGTGGTGTCTTTTACGAAAGAGATGAGCTTCGATGAAACAGCAGCTTTTTTGGCCTACGTGTTGTTCGGTTGCTTTCAAAGTCCGGTTTCAAAGGGACAATGCTCAACTGAATATATAGGAAAATGAGAGCAACTTTACACATCGTTTTCTACCTTTGATAGTGATGCGGTATATTAAATCGATCAATGTGGTTTTAATGATATGGAAAAACATGGCGAGACACCGGTGAATCGATAGTGTTTTGACCCTGGTCATGTGATCTGGGTCCCCGGGAAAAGAACCCGTTAAGTGTTAGAGTGGTTAGTCTTAACATTGTTAATCAAAAACTGAGAAAGCTGCCATATCACTAATCAAAGTTTGCGGCACGATTCAAATAAACCGATACTCTCCTCAGACCAAACCGATTTCAAAGGCCGTTTACTACCGCTAATATTGTTAACGAAACCATGAAACCTGGGAATGGCTAAACACAGAGAAACAAGATTTATTTCTTGAAACAGCCTTTCACAACATGCTTTTCAAACACCGGAAAGCAGGCACCAATATCAACCCGAAATCTATTACAAAGTCCATGGAAAATTGACACAAAACCAAAAGTTCGGATAATCGATTTAAATAGCTAAAAACAAACTAATCGTTGTCAGATTAGTACAACATTTACTGTTAACATAACGAGCACTAGCAACGGTCAAAATATGCCCTAAAACAAAAATCCTTAAAGCGTCCAGAAACTCCGGTCGATGCACAGTCACTCGTGAGTATTCAGCTCTGGGACTATTCACCCATAGACGTGTGTACATAAGCGAGCATATGTACACTCGTCTATGGGGCGCATAGTCCAAGAGCGGAATAGATCACAGGGGACTGTGGTCGATGCTGGGTCATGTTAAATATAATATGACACCACACACCGGAGAGTCAGTCAATAGTGGCTAACTCTCTTAATAACGAATCTGGCTTCTCCTCTTCGAGGACGAAGATGACTTCATCACACAACCAAGCGGAGGAGATACAAAACAAGAGAGCGACTGATGAAGGAACCCCATTTTGGTTCCGAAACACCGTTAAGACGAATCACTCAATCAACAAACCGGTTTACCGGGGACCCAGATCATAGGACAAGGGTCAAAGCACTATCGATTCACCGGTGTCTCGCCATGTATTCCACACAAAATAAATGCAATGATCCGTTTATTCACCATATCGTAATATTACACAATCTTGGTAGAGTCGATGTGTGGAGTTGCCATCATTTTCCTTTATATTTGTCGCATGTCGCAGTTGTGAAGTCGCAGGTCGCAGTTTGACAAACACGCAGGACGCAGGTCGCTGTTGTGAAGTCGCAGGTTACACCTAGGTCTAAATGCCGAAGTCGCAGGTCACATGTTTCAAACTCGCAGGACGCAGGTCGCAGTTTTGAAGTCGCAGGTCGCATGTCGCATGTCGTGACCAGATTTCCATAGAAACTGGAAACCTCAACTTATACTATACTCCACATGAATGTATGACCTGAAGGATGACCTTCCACTATCCAAATATGGTATTATTACCCCACCCATTACTATGATGCGATACCTCATGAATATGTAATAGCAAGGGGGATTGCGTGAGGCGTAACAGTCGCTTGTACCAGCAAATACCGGAAGCTACGCCAACACGCGAAACCAAGTGGTACAAGCGACTGGCGAGAGTCTATGGCGACAAAAACTCTAGCCCAGCAGACAAGAAAAGCCTTCTTTAGTATTCTTAGGGCCACTAAAAAGACGGGAATGTTTCCATATAATGTCTATTTTAAAGTGTGTGATACTCTGATTTTGCCAATATTAACATATGCATCGATCGGAGATTTGAGGTTATAAAAGTTACGACTACTTAGAAAGAATACAGTATTTTGCATGTCGTGTCTTCTTAGGTGTCTCCAGCAAATCTCCGAACGTTGTTGTATTGGGAGAATGTGGAAGATACCCTATATTTTTGTGTGCGGCTAAATGTTGTGTTAAGTACTGGGCAAGCTCGTAAATATGCCGACAACAGATACCCAAGAAAATGTTACGATATGTTCTACAATATTGAAATGTCCGAACTAGAAAAAAAAACAAGCTGGGTGCGTCATGTAAAATATTTACTACTACTCTGTAATTTCCGAGATGTATGGGAAAATCGAAATGTTAAAGACATTGATAGATTTGTAAAAGATTTTGTTACTAACTTAATATGTGTTTTGTTTGCTAATTTGAAAAGTGAAATCTGTACATTAGATAAGCTAGTTTTGTATCGCAACTTTAAATCCACACTTGAAACTGAAAAACATCTGTCCTGGTTAAAAAAACCAGTCCATAAACAAATGCTTGCGCGTTTACCTTGCTCCGCTCATAATTTAAACATTGAAAGAGGAAGACAATATGGGATTGATAGAGACCAGCGATTGTGTACATGTTGTGAATTGAATGAGGTAGAAAATGAGTATCTTTTTCTTTTGGTGTGCTCTTTCTATGACCATTTGAGAAAAAAATATATTCAGAATTATTAGTATGATGATCCATCCTTAAATAAGTTTATTGATTTCCCCACTCATCAAGAAGCAAGAATGTTACAAGGTTTAGCTGCGTACACGTTTCATGCATTGAGATTACGTGACAATGTAAACGAGTGATTGTAATTTTTCCCTTTAAGCGTCATCTGTAAGGTTTATTTATTATTGTACTATGGGCCAAGGGCCTTGAACGCAGAATAAACCAACCTATATACGTACGTACGTACGTACATACATACATAAAGTGTTTTTCTGGCCCCATATAAACGCGCCATGAGATTTAAGTATGGCAAATTGTCGATGACGTAGCGGAACGCATATTCATAATTTGACGGAGATTGACCTAGAACTATTTTCAACTTGACAACTTCTGCATTTGAAAAAAAGCGATCCATTTTCATGTTTAAAATAGAAATCTCCAGTTTCAGAATAGTATGCATAATCAATCAATAGACTGGATAACAGCGATTTGATGTATTAATGCGTTCGATTATACAAACTATATTTTTTCGCATTTTTGTCTAACGTGGAAATAAAGTATTCGATTGTCATTTGCAAATAAACTAATTCATTCAGAATGAAAACTAAGTAAGAGATACGCGTAATAACAACAGCCAACAGAAGGGACTATGTACCTTCTCGGTAGAAGACCACTTGCCCTCCTGCAAATGTTCACCTGCCGTTGGGCACGTATTCCCTTCTTTGGTATATAATACATTACTAAAATTTTATTTTTATTCAAAGCTCTCACTGAAGTAGTCGGCATTCAGCTATTTGGAGTCTTCAACGTAACCATGGGAACCGATCAGTTGTTATCATTTGGCGTTCAACTTGACTTTGGAAGTGAAACAACAACCTATTTAAGGTCGGTCGATGAGTTATTTGATTTACACATTTACTTTTCTGCCGATTCATCGGGGGAATCTCATTCCGTGAAAGTTATAGCAGGTCTTGCAGCGCCTCTCACGATCAACATTCAACATTCCCACACAACTGTCCAAGGACTGTTTGCGACGTATGATCTTCGCGGCCTTGGCTGTGCAATGTTTCCATACGTATGTATAGACGTGTCCCTAAGTGAGGTTACCCCTGTTATCACAGATTGCATCCAGGTAGAGTTCTGCACACGTAAGTTACATTTAAGGTTCACGATATCGAGTTCTAGCGGAGATCAACACATTCTCGTGAGATAACGAAATCGGAAATTCGGGACTAATGTTTCATGTTAATTGTTGCTCACTCTTCTTCTCGTCAATGTATCTGGAATTTGATGATTAGCTGAATAATTTTTTTTGTAAATTCTCAAATTGACATCTAATGACATTTGAGCCTCATCTGTCCACGGGTAATCGATACATTGAGTAAACTTGAGCTTTATCATGTTGGCTTGATTCTTGGAAGCTTACTGTCATTCTCCTTCTCTGTAGACCAAGTTCAAGGCATGTATATAGATTTAAGTGCTAGCAGTGGAAGCAGCATGGATGTGGCAACCGGATCATCAAAGATATTTACCCTTGATCTTGTGGTAGCTACTGGGCCAGATACAGCGTATTTCACTGGTGAAAGTGAACATATGTTCGGAACGATTCTGCATCTGAAACCATCCGAGAACGGCCTGGAGGTTATGACATTAACAACAGCAACCATGGTAACACGAGATGTGCAGGTGTCCCCGAATGCAACTGTAGCAGTTCATGGCGTGACCTTTTCGGAAGCAGACTTAGCAGACCTGTCATGTTACAACATTGCCTGCGCCTGTATTGATTTATTCCCTGCTGGTAATTCAATAACGCAATGGAAATGGTCTGAGGGCGCTGTTCTTTCCGGCTGTGTTTCACTTCTCCCATCATGTATTGGTAGTATATCGCAGTCTTCCTCTCATTGTACAATGAACAGTCAACTTGCCGATTTCTAGAAACTGTAAACACAGATATTTTATACATAAAAACAAACTGTTGAACAAAATTTGGAGAGGAAGAGAAAACTGTCAGCAACCTAATAGAACAGTCAGCAACATATGTACAACAGTTTTATTGTTGCAGTGAAACAGCACGGGGCGCCAATACCAGCGATGCCCCCCAAATTTACTGTGAAATGAGCATTTTATTCCCCATCTCATATTGGAAAACTCCCCCTACCTTTGCTCAACCTCATCTCACGTATTGCCTTCTATCCCCTAGGGGATCCCAACGAACAAGCAAATTCAACTCCTTACTTATGGGTTGAGAGTTTTCGGAAGTCGACATTTTAGAAAAATGATACATCGTCAGTGATAAACAATTGTCATTACCAAACCGTCCTCTCGCCACCCTAGAAATAATTGAACAAGACCATTTTTGCAAGGATCATCGTTAGCTATCCCTGGTTGCATGACATTGTGTTCATAATTTAAACATACGTGAAATGCTAACGGCAATACCTCTTATTTATGTAATTTAAAGTTAACGTTCTTTTTTTTAAAGTTTAAGAAGGCTACGGCACCATGAAGTAGAAAATATTGTTTAAAGTTGTTATGATTTTACAAATGATCGATACTTATGCGTAAGCCTTACTCCCCTGAAGAGAAATTCTGTGTCCAAAAATTTTAAATTTACTGCCGTCACCAGAAACGATCAATGATACTTTTATCATAGCAGTATATTGATGGCGCAAATAGAGCGATCTTATTGGTCGAGACGCAAAATAACCGTGATATATTCGCGATATACTACGATTGGCATACGTGCGAGCTATCAGCAAGGGCGAAAGCTCTGTTTTTGACCTTCAATGCCAGAATTTCAATATACTGTTATATTTACTAGCAATAAATCACACCCAGCGATGGTATACCACTTGATTTTGACCAGTTCATTTCATATATGCTCTCGCGATATATGTCGTAAACTGCTCAAAATCTCGTGGTACACGTCGCTTGTTGTGCTTTATTCCTTGATTAGAAATTGCTGAGATAAATTTATGAATGGTATTCTTCTCTTTTAACACTCATATTTCATCAGTTCAAGTCAATCCCGGTCAAAATCCAGTGACAATTACCGGCAGCATTGATGTCGTGATGGGAGTTCCAAACGACGTCACCCTGTCACTCATAATCGAAATTGCAAGTAATAAAACAGGAGTTAAGTCTGGTCAAGCATATAATCTGCTGAAGATTGAGGTGTACGTGTCCGGCTCAGGAAATGGGATGGAATCAAATGGAGAAACATCTGAAGCCAATGTCACATCGGAAGCAGTGACGTTTCAAAGAAGCGAGGTTCTTCAGACTGTGACGACGGCGAATCTTGATCTGTCTCCTAGAAAGTGTGAAGGCTTTCCTTACCTCTGTGTTAAATTGTTACCTGTGGCAAACTCGGGCTGGTATTGGTATGGTCCTAGTGAACATATTGGTCCTACGTGCATAACTCTCACGTCTTGCAGAAGTAAGTATTTTTTATCTTAACGTTTGTCTACAGTGTAAAATGGCCTGGTTCGTATAATCATCCAAGTAACATATTACGGACTGTCTGTCAGTTTTTGTCTCCGTTTTCACGATAAATTATGTGGCAATGATGATATTGATGCCTTATCATATCACATAACAATTGTAATGATATTTATGACAAAAATCATGATAGTAATGATTATGTTTATAAGACGTACAATGATGACGATGACGACGATGACGATGATGACGACGACGACGACGACGACGATGATGATGATGATGACGACAACCATGACGACGACGACGACGATGATAATTATGATAATGACGATGATGATGATGATGATGATGATGATGGCGGTAGTAGTGGTGGTGGTGATGATGACGATGACGATGTCGATAACGACGATGATTATGATGACGATGATAATGATTTCATTAAGAACTACGTAAAGAAAAGATTTTCCGATTGTCACCTGGGTTATACTTTTTCAGACACCGTAAAGTATGTGTTGGCGTTAAAATACATGGCATGGCCAAGTGCTCTTCAATACTGTCAGGATCTGGGGAAAACACTTTTGCGATTTGACGATGAAGAACGGCTGGTTTACTATTTATATTACGAACACAAGATGTCAAACAACCGTTTGTAACAATTACATAATTTTCTTAATTTTAAAATTCTTGTACTAGGTCAGCCTTCACATGGCAACTAAATTAAACAAGGCAGATTCATTTGAAGATTGAAGTTGTAGCCATGGCTAAATTCCTGTGAAGATGCGCATGTGCATGGTGCATGCGTACAAAGACGTACGCACTCACGAACATCCATGCGAATTTGTTCTTCTCGTTTTTCATTCATTTCAATTCAAATTTCGTGACATTTTATTGCGCGATTTGCATGAATAATGATTATCATACAATTGACCATAACAAAATTTGTTGTGTGCCTTCAGTTGACTTGGAAGGATGGATTGATGTAAACGATAGAAATTCCGAAGGACAGTACCTGCACTCTGATGGATCAAAGCCACCTTTTACGAAATGGGCAGAATATGAACCGGTTTCTCGTGAACTTGAAGACTGTGTTGTATTTACGAAAAGGTCATTTCCTTTCCTTTACGTTTGAAGTCAACACGCATCGCTCTCTGATGTTAAATATATATCAGTAATTATAATATATCATGCTACCCTGCGCCATTCTGATTGGACGAGGGCTCATTCCATCGATGCTAAAATATTGTTTTAGCACTGATAGTGGAAGTAAAGCGGGCCCCTAAATAAGCATTTTCGAAAATTGCCCAGTCGGTGCATTCGAACGTACACCTGTCTAAACCATAGACCCTCGACAAAAAAACCGAAACAGTCCGCTCTGTTTCAAAGACGGAAGACCAAATTTTGATACACAGATAAAGTGCGGGTCTGTAACTCACCTCTTCGTGAAATTAAGTTGGGATCAATGATGAAAGACATCTCTGAAGCATCACATTGCGTGTGATGTACACAAATTATTGCATTAGAGCGACAGCGCACCTTTCACTTTGCTTGATATTGCGGGAGTTGAGACGCGATATATCCTATCGCTCTTTAAATTGAACCTTGTGTTTGTTCACACAATAATAAATTGACACTGCCTCACAGTAATGGTATGTCAGATATTCATTACTAAAGTTTGGGCTGTGACAGACCAGGGTGTCCTAACGATGTAGACCAAGAAGTTCAAAATAACAATGGGATGACTCCTGGCGACTTCGACGAAATTTGACATCAAATGCAACGAGCAGTGTCAGCGTCCAGCTATCGCTGCATCGGGCAACACACTCTGCTGAACTGTTCATCACAGTTGCAGTCACCGCACGTCTGGATTATTTCAAAACTGCTTGTTTTCTGGTACAATTAACGTCCAAATTATCCATCAAAAGTTGATCCTACAACTTCACTGTACCACCTCTGAATGTCGCGACGGTCGATACGTGTATGCGGTATAGAAATGAGCATATCTATTCGATTTCTCAGACGTCCGTTTTGTGCATTTTGGGTTCAAGGTGATGGAAATATCCGAGTAAGACAACAAAGACACACACGCTGATATAATATAATAGCAATAATTCCCTCCACAGTCGGGTATCCACTCAATTTTGGTACAATACGCTCCACATAGTACTCACCTATCGGCTCGTGCTATATGTCGCGCATTGTACCAAAATATCGTGTATACCCTCCTGCGGCGGGGTTATTGCTTAAATGGATTTGGTGAGCTTCGCTGAATGGTGTTTTAATCGATGGCGCAAAAGGAGACATGAGAAATTTGATGGACTGTGAAATGTTTGTCTTTTTAAAACCTCGCAGATTAGAGTGATATACCACGCGTTAACCTATGAGATTAATTTTATTGAGCTTCAAAACTATTTAAAATTCAACAAACCAAGTTAAAAAAAGTTCGCTGTAATTGAAGAAGAAAAGAACTATCATCCCTATCATCTGATTGGTTTTGTATTTCTTGTATAGATGGAATATTGGCAAGTGGAAAGAAATGTATTGTAATTACCGAACACGATTCGCTTGTCAGGAAATAAGTGAGTAAATCCATTAAAGATATTTATTAGTCAAACGTCGAGGGGGAGGAGAAACTCCTTTGCTATGAATGTAAGGAGACCATAAAGACATTATTGTCTTATGTATGAGAGATGGGCACAACAAAAATATCAAAGAGGTAAAAAACTGTCATCAGTGGTGTTGTCGACAATGTTTTAGCCCATGACATTGAGCTTACATATGGAATGTTACAGTCAACAAAAATCTGCAGACTGGTTACTTGAAGTCTAATAGACAAGATGAAAGCTTGTCAAAGGCCTACCATCACGTGGAAAGGCCTTATGTTAAACTTAATAAAACAAGTTAAAATGTCTACATAGTTCTAGTTTGCCTTGTGAAATACTTAACATGCAATATTCCAAATGCCATCTGGCAATATGATTTTTGTTGAAACAGAAAAGATGGATATATCGTTGGAACCTACAATTTTTTTAACAGGCGTCCTTAAATTCCTGAATAGAAAGCGAGACGTCCCATTATGGGAACTGGAGCTCCATGTATCCAACAGCAGGTTCTATATGTGACAGGTATATGTTGATCCACAGCCTTACAGTCGGGCAAGAGCGTACATTTGCTGTGAGTTTCGCTGTGCCATATCATAAACCATGCCACCCTGTAGGTAGCTATGAAATCAAAGCGCAAATTTCCATATTGAATAAATGTCTCGAGATTACCTTTATCAAGGATAGACCAACATATACAATCTTCAAGGTGGGGCAGATGCCCCAAAGGAGTTATGCAGGTTACCCTAATCCTCGCTAAGCTTTGTTCTCTTCCTACCCGATTTGGTCAGGCTATGGCTCTATATATACTTTGTGAAGTTTGACAAATCGTCGAGGTCTGAATGAAAAAAACCCGTCTGTAATTGCATGCCTGCCTTTCATGGTCACTCTTCATTATGAGCAATGGAACATAGAGTCCACGTGTTTTCAGCAATAAAAGAATACCAATCGATGGAATCCTAATGTAATAGGTCAAAAACAGGTTGCCCATGTTGAATTGATCATGTACGAGAGTGTTGCGATTTCAGATCTTATATCCGTCTGCTCAGGTTTAAGAGTAATGCACATTTGAAATTTTGACCGTTTTAAACACGCATACTAATATTGAGATTCTGTTGTTTATGTTACCAGCGAGCTGTTCACCTGACTTCATCTGTGCAAACAAGCGATGCATTCCAGCTGAATGGGAATGTGATGGCATTGCAGACTGTACTGATGGCAGTGATGAAGTAGATTGTAGGTGCAGTTTTTTCACGGTCAATGGTCATGCAATTAATTAACTAAAGAGTATTCTATTTCAGATACATATCACCATTCTGTCGTGAGCTGTCGACTTTTGATCACATAAATTGCGTAATATTGGCTCGCTCACTGCAACTCTATCGTGCATACGCAAAAGAAATGCATCACTCCAGGTGTCATTATGGAAAGAGAAATAAACTAAAAAAATGAACTGACAAGTGGTAAAAGGTACTACTAATAAAATCTTAACATATAGTGGGAACACGTGACGGGAAGAAGTAAATAGAAGGCTCTCAAATGGAACGAGCAATGAGATGCGATGATGGCTTTTGTTATATATGTATCTTGATAGTACAAATAAAGTGAAATGATTGATTTGTATGCAATCATACCTATATTTTCAATTTGGTACGATATGCTTGAACCTGTCTCATTGGTCCTGCGTGTATATGGTTGTTCTACAAGGTAAAAGCAGGGCAATAACAGAAGGCACTCAATATAATAATGTAACAAGTATAAAGTCTTCTCATTAATGGTAAATGATGACGTCAACTTATAGGGTTAGTTACTGATGCACGGTCGCTACATTTGGGACTCCTAAGAATCAGAAAAAATTATTTGAGCTTTAATTTAGATAGAGAGCTTCGTTTGGAAGAACCGAATCTGTGAAAGAATATGATTTTATATCATGGCTAGATCACATGTGATATTTTGAACAAAATTTCGTGATGTCTTTCACAACCGCGACGCGCAGGCGATCGTTCCATCATAACATTTACCGGTAGGACATGTAAATCTCTCTTTTCAATTTTTAGGTCCCTGCTCAGAGGGCTTTCTCTGCCAGTCTGGTGACTGTATCGAAATATCGTCACGATGTAACTCGCGGGATGATTGCTCGAATGGAGAAGACGAAGAATCTTGTGTGTGTGAGTTGTTTAGAAACTAAATAATCACATCCTCCGCAACAGGAATAGTGTACATGATCTCCTGCGCATGCTCATGCACAATCCATTAATTGATGGAAAATGGTAGCGCGTCATTTGCCGTAAGGTTATAGTGACCGAGGAATTTCATTTGAGATGTTATTAGTTCACTTCAAAAAATAGGGCACAATGACTAACTTTAATTTTGCGGTCTCTTCGACTTTTGTTTCATTTAAAAGATCTCCTGCAAGATTTCTGATAACATGAATAGGAAGATATATTGACGAAATACGATAGTTTTTACACAAAACGTATATATGCCATGAATATGAAGATGTACTGACTAAATAAGATGATGAATAAGAATGAAGAAACAATTACTGGAATCTTTCATAGTCAAAATTCTCGAAAACATCAATTGTATGAATTGTTATCCTGTCTGTTGTCTCCATTATCGACTCTCAATGTTTCTTTAGTGTTTCCCATCAACGAGTGTTTCCCAAACTTTCGATGTTCGGATGGAAATTGTATTCCTGCGTTAGATGTATGTGATGACGTTAATGACTGCGATAACGGCTTGGAAGAGGCGTTCTGTAAGTGTTATCCTGCATCATAAACTCATTTCGTATGAATTAATCCTCCATTGATATGAATATGATGTCACCATGTAACATTGAAGATGTAGGAACTGTTTCTTGTTCTTTGCTAAATGTTCTTACAGAATAAAACGTAGTTATGTTGGTATTCTAACGATTAAGTAATCGTCCAATCAAAAACAGTCTCACTCAGTGTGATTGAATCTGCATTTGTACAACAGAATCTTATTGAAGCCGAACTATATTCATCGGCTAGTAGAAAGCCTGGTATTTCTTCATTGTGCTACAGGTACGATTGGAATAGGTGCAGTCATTTATTTATGTCACCAGCTCAAGCAATTTGTGAATAGGCGCAGTCATTAATGTCACCAGCTCAAGCAAATTTACAAAAAAAGCAGGGATCACAAAAATATCACAGTTATTGAAAGCTTTACACACTATGCCTGTAGGAAAAGCGTTGGTAGATGTCTTTAACCGGCTTCTCATCTTATTCTAATATACATAATGATAAGTATACCCGGTACATGTCACGTTTTCTTTCATTTAGAAGAGATCAACTGTAATTCTTTATTTCAGCTTATTTTTACCATTGCCATGATAAGTTATTTGACTCTTTCATACCGATGAAGTAGATTTAGCTATCGAAGAATAATTACAATAAAAGACAGCGATGAACAAAATATATTCGTATGGCCTTACATTTCATTTGCATAGACTTATAAAACTGACAACAGAAGACAAACACATCATTGCTGTTGTCTCACTGACGTTATGTACATTTAAGACATGTTAGATTTAGGTACTACACTACGTGACTCGATAGTAAAAGACTAGAACTTTTGCTAAAACTTTCCTCAATGAAACTTTGAACTATTCTCTTCCGATGCAGGATGAAAATCCACCGTCCAAAGTTTGTGAATTACCAAACATTAAAAGATATTTGAAATTCAAAATGGCCAACATCCCTGTTTTAACTCAAAATCAGAAACATATTGTACAAATTCGAGAGTCTTAATGTTTGTCCTCGAGGCACAATCTACATCGAGTGAAACTTCTTTCTCTTTTGGAAGGACTGATTGCCATATAATACAAAAAGGGAATCTGTCACCCATCTTGTCACGTACATAGTTCAATTTGCCACTGTCACATTCAGTTTTTATCATTCTGTTTTACACGTGATGTTGAACTACTTTTATATACGTCATTTTATTTGCAATGAGTAGTTACAGGCTAAATACTTTTTTTTCTTTTCATAAATGCAGTTTCCTGTACAACTCCTAAATTCATTATCTCTTGTCTAGTGTCCAATATCTGAACACTGAATGTACATATGTAATATACGGCATTGAATTTCAGCTCTTGATCAGCCCTCATCTATCCAATTTCAACGATAACATCGCAAATTGTAATCGATCGTTGTTTCGACAGCGCTAGCACATTTGATAGAACATATTGAAAGGAAATGAAGACGAGCATTCATTCATCCTGTGGAATATATGGATGTATCTATTGTTTCTTTAAATAATCGGCTTCAATTTTTTAGGTCCATGCTTAACTTTCTTGTGTGACAACGGTAACTGTATTCCAGAACATTGGCATTGCGATAACCATGATGATTGTGGTGATAACAGCGATGAAACACATTGCAGTAAGTACTTCATCTCATCACCAGAAATGGAATTTAATGGTTCAGCTATTCTTTAAAAAGTTAGGATGTTTCCATTTATATGTTGTATACAAAAGAAAACTTCTTGGTCTTTTGGCCAGAGGTCCATATATCTTTCTTTCATGAATTTGACTTTGTTTGTACCGTCTATTTACTGTCTGTTCTGTGCTGTTTTGTGTCTATGTTTACAACTATTGTCTTACAAATTTTGACCTAGTGTTATTGGATTATTGATTGGTATGATTGCGATTATTTTACAAAAGAAAACTACTTATAAGCTACGAACGTCAGAGTTGCTGTAATTAAAAATCATGATTTGCTTTACAGTTCTGAGCATATGTGTCCACGTCAAAGGACAAGAAATGGTATCATACAAATTGACACTGTCATCATTTTATTACTTTGAGATTTACGTTTGTAGTCTTGTCATCTCCTGAGCAAACTTAAAATACATGATTGGGTGTCGGACCAAACTTGAAACATGTAGCACCTGCATAGCACAATTATAAGTATATTTTCTCTGCAAAAGACAGGAAAAGTGTTAATTCACATTCTTTATCGATATTATTCTGAATGAGCACGTCTATCTGCTAATTGGACAGTGATTAGTGTTTCTGGTTAAGTAGGAGAACAAATTATATGAAGGCATGCCAAGTGGGATTGGACGAGTTATATAATCGCCCTTTTAGAATCGGGTCGTCTTTGTTACACTCCCCTTTTCATGGATGATAACCAAATGTTTGGTTTGAATATTTGCTGGCTTTTCCTATGTGTGAATAGCACAGTCAAATAATGTTTGGTATTATGAATAAACAGACACTACTGCATGGTGACTAGTATATACTTACATATCAATCAAAGCCCTCCTCTTGTTTGCTTCAGATTTAGCTTCTTGTGGTGATAGCGAATGGCAATGCAACACTGGTCGGTGTATTCCCCATTATTGGCGCTGCGATAATAACCCTGACTGCCACCCAGGCGATGAAGACGAAGTTGGTTGTTAGATTAAGATATGATAGTAATCAATAAGTTTGATGACACTAGCGATATATATATATATATATATATATATATATATATATATATATATATATATATATATATCTTATACTATAGACAGTGATATGGTAGACAACTGTCTGATGGTTAAAAAATTCATATACTCAATGTTAAATCTTTTGACAAGTCTCTTAAACTTTGAAGAACATATCCTCTTCACGTTGAAAACCAGTAATCATATATTCAATGTATATACATTATAGACAATCAAGACAACGACGGCACCGTTCATTTAAGTCATAAGCAGTCTAAATTCTATGTATATTTAACAAACCATTGTGAAATTTTACACAATTACATCTGATCGTCTCCGGATTGCAATAATTTGGACTTTGAATCAATGTTCCCGGAACTGTGTATGCACCAACAGGACTGATGAATCAGGCCACATTAATTGATGTGTACTTTGACTTTGCTTCCCGAATGAGACCTCATATTTCACACTTCTTCATCTTAGATATTTTAATAAACCGTAATAGAGTTCAGAAAAGTCACAACATCTTTAGTAATAAACTGTTAACACACCACATAGTAACCTTTTGCTTAAAACACGCATTTTCGACAACCAAAGATATTATGCAGATATTATGCTCTTCACGTTTAAAACCAGTAATCATATATTCAATGTATATGCATTATAGACACTCAAGACAACGATGGCACCGTTCATTTAAGTCATAAGCAGTCTAAATTCTATGTATATTTAACAAACCATTGTGAAATTTTACACAATTACATCTGATCGTCTCCGGATTGCAATAATTTGGACTTTGAATCAATGTTCCCGGAACTGTGTATGCACCAACAGGACTGATGAATCAGGCCACATTAATTGATGTGTACTTTGACTTTGCTTCCCGAATGAGACGTTTAGTTTTTGTTAAAGTTTTCTCCTTATTGCTACCATAGGCAAAGTTTTGAATTAATAATTAAGACGATGATGATGGTGGCGGTGAAGACTATCGTTTTATGATGATGATGGTGATGATGTTGATGATGTTGATGATGATATGGTGATGGTAGGGGTTCTCTTTCGTCTCTGCCTGTCTCTGTCTTTCTCTCTGTCTCTCTTTCCCTCTCTCTCTCTCTCACTCTCTCTCTCTTAGCATGGACTATTTTTTTAAATATTTAGTGAAATCCATACATTGTCCGAAAGCAGTACAGTATATTACTGATATATTTATATTTACCTGGTCCTGACTATTTTAAAAGCAGTAAGTATTGACATTAATATCAATGTAAGACATGCTTTCAGCTCTAGATCCTATATAAATTATCATAAGACTTAGCCCGCGCTACAGTTCAGTTGTTTTTGGTCACCAGCATGATTTTGTTCTTAATAAGAGGCACTAATCTGCTTGATTCAAAGCCATTCCAAAGATTTACTTTAGATAATTATAAATACCACATCTGGGGGTAATTTTAATGGCTTTGAATACATTCAAGTGTCACACACATAAAGTGACATCAACCTAATTCGACATTGGTAAGAATGAGATTGTCTGAAGATGGTAACATTTCAATATCAGATATCTACAAACGTTGTGCATTCTGATAATTGTAATGCCAACTTAGGTATTTAGGGTTTTACTCATTTAGATTTTGCCAGGTCGTTTAACGTTAGTAGTAAAGGAAAGGTGTATATTCGGGACACTTGTCAAAACGTTCCCCGAAATGGCTACAAAAACCTCCCCCTCCTTCCTCAAAATACCGAGAGTTATCATCCTGTGTGAGAGAAGTAAGCTCTCGTTTTTCCACGCTTGCTGTAAAGACGGACTATACATGTCTGGCTGCGAAAGGTGTACCTTCTGTAAGTATTAGTCTGCCATGTCAGTACTGTAGCTTGCTTTTTCTACACCGCCGTCGCGCATAGATGTCTAGCTACAACTGCGTACGTGAGTTCTCACTTGTGCGCTTGCGTAACAGGCTTGAGCAATAGTGACCTGTTCATGCCAACTCTCTTCTACTGGATTGCACGATAGTGGCTTGCACAATAGCAGGTGTACCTGTATTAACAGTAACCTTGCTTGCGCAATAGCAGCCTGTGACGAATGTCATTGGTTTGTCACTCTGCTGTTTCACGAAGATGTTCTAGAATGCTGTAATTTTAGAAATTTCCTCTGAGCTTAAAATGTGCGGGGAGACCATTATTTCAAACAAAATGAGACGCTTTAAGTGAAAAACAATGATATCTAAAGTGTGAGTGGCTGAATCTTTACGTACAAATGAAGTTGTATCATCCTCTACCCTATTCCCACTAACAAAACATTCAATATTTATATGTCTACTATCTCTATCGATATTTATGATAATATCACATTATATTTTGTTATCCATTTCCATAGCGGAAAATCCAATTAAGTCGTCAAAATCATCTCCTGTAGCTAACTTTATGGACCTAACTAGGACCGTACCATGTTGAAGTATTTTCATATTGTCCCTCATTTGTTGAAAGGCAATATGTAAAGTTAATACAGCTGTTTCCTCTTCATTACTCTTCAGTCCTAGTTTCGAGTGAGCCGAATCTTACCGGGGCGCCGCCAGCATCGTATGAGCAATAATTCTCTCCAGAAATTATCCATGTCTGCAGTGTATCATCCGTCTCCATTATTGTCTTAAGAGGACTGATCTTGAGGTGAATTGGTATACCAAGTATAGATTGTTAGGCATAAGCCAACCACGAAAATCGGCCTAATAATATTTGTTATCATTACTATCAAAATAAATCACATTTGAAGTCCCGGGTAAACCTGCAATTACACTATCCAATATATCTAAGATGTTACGTGGAACATTATATGCACTAAATTTTTGTCTAGTTTTATTCCATGTCAGGGCAAAAGAAGTAGGATCATTTGCAGCCTTTGTGACGACTACAGTTGCATCTACATCTTCCAGACTAGAAAACTCTATAGAATTTGCATTTTCTTGAACAGCAGCAGCAGCTAAGAGAAAGTGTTTTCCTCGGTCTTTATATCAAAGGACATGATCTTTATTATGGTTACCTGTTATCTTAGTATTATTGTTAATTTTAACATCACAAAGATTTTTGAGTTCAAGATTGAGAAGATGTATACCTAGACCATCGTTACTAGGGCAGGGCATGATTGTCATATATACAGTGAAAAATTAAATAATAGCTTGTAAAAAGAGACAACATAGAGATGATCATTTTGAAAGAAAGCAAAATGGGTGAACCCGTTACTGTTAATTGTTACCTTAGCATTGACATAACATGGTTTATGAGTGTAAGACTACGAGAGTTCACGGGAGAAGTACCATGAGTCCAAAGAGAGCAGATTTTATAACAGTTACAAAATACATAGTTCATTCAGATGCTATCAATGTAACTGAAAATTATGTTACAGACGGCTCCAGCGGGAGTCCGTACATACAGGCAAAAACCCTCAGACTGTCTACAAGTCCTTCCCGTGAAAAGGTTATCTATGGCTGTCGGGGAAACAGCTCAATCTCCATGCCATTTAGAAAGGGCACAGGGAACACGAGTTCAATGCATATTTGGATAACAGATCAGGATGTAAATACAGTCATAACTGGCCCACCAGCTTTTGTATTGAATTGCTGTAGCTAGTGCTAGCTGCCTAGCGCACCATTGCAAACCATCCTATGATTAATCCAACAACAATATAGATCATTTCATATTGTTTTTGTTAATCCAAGAATTCAACTGTCGTTGATGCTGTCGCCGTTCCTTCCAGGATATGTGCATCTGTATTACTTAATCTAGCTGCAGCATGTATATCTTTGGCCTGATTTTATCTTCTCAATCATTTGGGAGTAATCTTTTTTTTGTGACAAGACATTTCCGTCATGTTCACATTTTTTAGGGCCTTATCATGTCTAACTTTTCCTCAATCAGAGCACTGCTGTTCCCATTGAAGTTTTGGCTGATTACATTTCCTCCTGTGAATACTGTTGCATTTAATACAGCTCCAAGAACTGTCATTCCTACTGCTGCAGCCATGGTCGACTGTCTGTCTATATACATTACAAAGGATAAGGTTCTGCAGGAATGATATTTTTCTGTTCAAAAAGATCTTTGGTCGCAACCGCAGCAGCAGTCGCTCCCCCTAAATTTGTTAATCAAGTTAGAGTTGGCTGGCTTGGATCACCCACCTCCATTTTTAGAAATATGCTAGAGATCAAAAGAGATTCCTTCTTAAATCCCATGATCACAATACCATCATACACTGTTTACCACTGTTTTAGTATCCATGGTTGCTGTGTACATAATAGAAAAAATAAAAAAATACATACGTTGCGAGAGCGCGCATGAATCCATCTTGTACAATGTAGAGTGCCGGCTCTGCACTGCAGGAGCGGGTAAGGGGGCGTAGGCTCACACGTAAGAGGACAAATATGCCAATCCCACCCAATATAGTCCTAGTGCAGACAATGAAACGCCTATAACACCTAAAACAAGATAACAATCATTATACCAGCTATCACACTGTTGCAAAGCCACCAGAGGGCTGCCACGGCACTGATCGCACATCGCTGCCAGCGGCGGACTGGCTGGGGCCTGAACTCAGGTCTGCTATATCATTACCTACAGTCTGCTTCTTCATCTCTTTGTTCTGCCGATCCCATTCTGCCAATCTCTTCCCTGTAGCAACTCTCCCTTGGTGCTTCGTCCTCGGGAGGGTAATTTTTGTCTATGTTGCACTGCTGCAAAGCCGCCTGGGCTTGAGGGGCTGTTAGCGGAGCCGTTTGCGGAGCTGTTCCGGTTTGCTTGGTCGGTGGCAGAGCCGTTTGTGGGGCCATTTGAGGTGTCATATGTGGCGCTTGCGGAGCTGAATCTACTAATTTTGGGTACTATATTGAACCCAATTTTTTAAAAATCTACACGTTTACTGTTATGAAACTGGTGGAAACTAGAGCAAGTTGGGGGCCCAATGTGTAGGCAATGTGTCATAATATACTCTTTATTTCACTGTTTAGAATAAAATCCTGTTTAAGATCAGTGGCATAGTTTTCTCGGTCATTGATTGGAACTAGCTGACTGATTGCATGGGCTCCTAGGTCTATGAACTTTGAGTGACAGTATAACTGATAAGGGAACTGTATTTTGCTTCAAAAACTTTAAAGGCTCTTTTTAACGTATCACCCTCTACTTTTCCAATCAAAAGCTCCCTGCGGCTTCTGTGCAGTACAACATGCGGCTATTCCTCCTAAACCATACGACATAAAACCCCTTTTCATCTACCCAGATGATTTAGAAATAAAAGAAACAACTGAAAGTGTGGACTCTGCTTCATACCTAGATGTATTGTTTGAAATTAGACAAAATACAATATACTAAGCTGTATGACAAAAGAGACGATTTCAATTTTGAAATCATAAACTTTCCCTTTTTGTCGAGCAATATACCATCATCTCCAGCTTATGGTGTGTATATTTCACAACTCCTTAGATACAGTAGAGCATGCAATTCATATGAAGACTTTCGAGTTAGACACAGCCTATTAGCTCAAAAGTTAGTGAGGCAAGGATTCTCCGAAAGTAGATCAGTGAAATCATTTAAGAAGTTCTACGGTAGATACAGAGATGTTGTATCAAAATATGACCTGTCTGTTACTCAAATGATGAGTGACAGCATACCAAATTTTGACTCACAAAAGTAATGTGGTGATATCACCAAATAACAATGGATTTGTCGCTTTAGGTCAATCTTGACGGGTGCGGCTAGCTGGCAGGGTACACTTACCCATTCCGGACACCTGGTACCACCACTATTTTGTGATTCAAGATGACCCCTTTGCCTTTGTCATTCTCAATATGTTCCTTGGACTTGGTAACTTTCTTAGTTACCTTGAATGCTAATGATTATTGGACCTTATTTGATGTCTACGTAACCCACACAGATTAGTTTACTTTCCATTCGTGGGATATATTTAAAGATAATGGAACCACTCATGGATCGGCCGGAGAAAGTAATGTGTAATTGGGCGGCCCACACATGAAATACCGGGCACATGCGTTTCTATGCTAGGCTATACGGCAACTTAGGTGGAGGAAACATACGCAACTTAAACTGAGCGAGATCTCACATAGTGTGTGAAGTTGTGACGTGAGTTCGTTTCGTTGTTTTTATCCAATCGGTAGATCGCTGTATTTTGCCTTTGGTAATTGTGTTCGCTGCATTTTTACGCGAATTGGAGTGCTTTACGACGTGGATGTATGTATAAGTTACTGTTTTAGACGTTCTAGTGACAAAACGGAGCAAAATATGAGCGGGAGTCACGATGTGATACGCGGTCAGTAGTCATACTAGTATTGTACAGCATGACAGACATTTTGAAGGTGAGGTTTGGCGTGACTTTTAATTCTCTTCTTGATTTTGCGATAATAATCAATTTTTTGAAACGTAAAACAAATTTATTCTTTGAGTTATTTATCTTGAGTGTTCACCTGGATATGTGAAGTGTTTGCGGAATGGCTGATTTTCTTGCGCATTGGTTGATTTTGAGACCGTGACGAATCTGTATTGAGTGAAATGTATGTTGTTTCTATGATCACAGCGTCGGTTTCGGCACCGGCGGCAAATTTAATTCTGTCGTTCATTCATGTGTAGTGGCAGCAAATACAGTTCTGTCGTTCGTTCACTACGGGAAATCTCGCTGCGTAAATGGACAGTATTCCGCGAAGCGCAAGTCGCTATGTTCACCATAGCGACGCACTTTCCAAGATGGCGGCCTCCATGATCACCGCACAAAAGATCATCGCTCAAAACTTACATGAAGCAAAAATTCAACTTCAACGTCAGAAGGATGTGTCAGCCAACTTGCACATTCATTCCTTGTTTGACGATCTACAAGCTGTTACTCAGAGGGTGATCATTCGTAATGATAAAGTTACCAAAGGTAAAATCCGCTGGCGTGATGTCGAAGTGTTCCCGATGTTCCAGCGAGAGATGGGCCACTGGCAGCGAAGTTTCCAGGCAAGGCTTACAGCATCACCATCACTCACTATGCCTTGGAACGCTACCTTTTTCAGACCGATTCAAAGGGAAGTATTCAATGTCTTTTATGACCTGGCAACTCAAAATAGTTTCGGAATACAGGAAATGAAAACCAAAGCAATAATCACCTTGTCATTCACGAAAACAGTGAAGCTGGATTATGTCATGCAGAAAGCTTGGCCTGACGGGAACAGGGACCAGCTGCTCGTGAAAGAGATCAGAGGGAAGAGAGTCGCTGTGATATGTACTGATGAGAAACCATGCACCATCAAATATTACATGAACAGAAAGTCGGTTGTCGTCAGATTCCGTTTTGGTGCTTGGAACAAGAATGGCATGCCTTTACATCCAGACAATTGAACTCTTTTCCTGACTTCTGCAATTGTTCATACATTCCATGCATTCCTCTGTTCGATTATTTCATACATTCAATCAACCAAAAAAAGCAATAAAACGTTAAGAATAAATTTAAACTATTTTATTGGTTTCATCATTTAAACATTTACAGTATAAGAGTTCTTCAACATTTACACTGAACAGCTAAGTGATCTGAATCTTGCAATGCAAATCTAATATGGTGATATGATGGTAAGGGGTGCATATCACCATGTAAAAAGATTATTGAAGTATCAATTTTAAAGTCAAATCCATGATGACAACTATGTATAAAAACACAATGACCTGCCAGTGATTGCAAAATATTTGCATGATAAAACTTACCTGGTTAACATAGAAAGTACACTGACATAAAATCTAAGGTACCTCGTCAACTTGACTTTTTTCACAGAGTTCAATGTTAAAACATGAATTAGTATTACCTGTCACGCCTTCAAAAAAGAGTAATTCATACTTGAATTTTTTTATTTAATTAATTACATACATTATTTCAAACTTCCTTAATTTTTGACATAAGAAACCCCTTGCAAGCTAAATTTAGAATTGATTCAAATAGATAAATCTCACATTGAAATGCTAGACAGAGTAATATTTGTAAAATTCACTTGCAACAATTTCATCACTTCTGTTTTAACACTGGGAAACATTTAGTTTGCAATTTTTTTAAGTTTGCTGCTTATTTTTCCAGTGACAGCTGCCTGCTTTATTTCAGCCATGACTGGGTCATTGCATATTTTACATGCAGACATTGTTTCATCCTTTACACTACCACACACACAATAGCCTGGATTGTCATAGTACACACTAGGAATATATTTCTCTCTTTCTTTCAGCTCATACTGCTCTAAATTTGCCCTTCGATATTTGTCTGCTTTGGGATTTTGTTTTCTTAACCAATACAGCATAACATATTCATGTCTAAATATCAGTGCCCATCTGTTGTGAGCAGTTGAATTTTCACTGTACTCTAGAAGCCTCAAGTGCTTTGCTTCTCTGCCCTCCATTGTATTTAACCCCAATCCCATTTTAAACAACTCATACATACTTTCCGCATGTTTTGGGACAACATAGCCAATGTGCCAAACTGTATTATTCACATCAAGAAAGAATGAATAGAGATTGAAGTAAAATTTACACTTTTGCTTGAGTACCAGCAAGTCACCTTCATTCAAGTGAAAGCGTGAGAACAGTGATGTGATATCTCTTAGCAGCAAACCGATGTATGCATAGAGTGCCAATCGAAATCTACGCTTCATAGTATCATGTGTACCCATGACAGAGTGAACCAGTGACATGAAATGCCATGCCAGCTTTCTGGATTCCTCCCCAATGAAACGATACACAGCACTGATTTGTGCATTTGAATTTACTTTATTTTCACTGAAGTACTTTACAATTTTGTTGTAAAGCTTTCCTGCTCTTACCTTGTATTTCAATGCAGACAGAAATTTGCAAAAATATGACTCACTTGGTAGGTTTTCAATTTTTACACCATTTTCAATGTCTTTTTGTGGAGTGCCTGCAACAGCATCAATCAACAGCAATTGGAAGAAATACTGCCATGCATTGTTTTTCAAGTGAAGGGGTTCCACTTTGGCAAACTGGATGAACCTACCCAATGGCGGTACAAACTCCTGCCTGGATTTCCTACTGGCTATGAATTGAGTTACTTTAGGGCGAACTGTCTTAGCTTTACCAGATTTATTTTTTGGACAGTTCACCTGAGATAGATGCCAATCCCTTTTGATCAAAGGGCAATAGAGAAACTTTGAATGTTACCTTAAGATTGCCAACACTGTATTGATTTTTCTGGATAACCTCAAGTTCTTTGGACAATGAAGTTGCATAGTCAATCATTACAGGGTCGTCCTCCTTGACATTTGCACCCAAAAGGAGAAAATTATCATCTGGACTTGCAACTCGATGGCGCACATTCAAGAAACTCACCAGCCAGGCTGTAGCTTGGCCATGTTTTCCAAAGGGTGCACCATCAGCCCCTATGGCAATTTGGAAGCAGCCCTCTTGTTTGTCAAACCAGTTGAGAATATCTGGATGATAATTTCTGATTGTCAGGTAGAGGCTAGCAATCTTAACAAGTAATTCTTCAACATTTCTCTTCATACCTACCTGCTTTCCTTCAGATGATATTAATGGCTCTAGATTACCAATGTCAAGCTTGCTAACATAGTCAACAACCTTGAAATATGGCAATAGTCTTGGTATTCTGCAATGAGAATAGAATTGCAAAGCTCTTCCAGGGTGTTCTACTTGGGAGAGTGTTTGCAGTTCACTTTTTCTCAAAGCATAGTATTTTCGCTTTGACAAAACGCCACTCTCATACATAGCACTGACACTTCTTGTAAGATTACTCTCACTGTTTTCTAATTTACTGAGTGCCTCATTTAACATAGATGGTATGAATTTCTCATTGACTTTGGGTGAGGTTGTCAGATATGTTTTCATTTGTTGAGGAGTGGTAGAATTTATGAGAGTAAACCACAGACCATCAAGAGCAGCTTTAGGAGTGTGGGGTTTTGAAAGTTTATCTCTGCTAGTGATTAGACCAGCATTTGATGTTGACTGATGGATACTGATGGCCGCTGATATTGTTTGGCATCTGCGTTCATACTGTTCACGCCTAGATACTGTCAAACATTCACTGTTTTCTTCACAAACCTCACTGCTCTTGTTCACCCATTTTCCACGTTTACCACTTTCTGCTAAATCAAATTGTGGACTCTGAAAGATAAAAATAATTTTTTTTGCATACAATGAAAAAGAAATAAAAAATAAGCCCCCACTGTTTCCTCATATATTCTCATCTTTTTATTTGTCATGCAACATTTTTAGTATGAAGCAAAAACTAGTTGCTTTTTATACTTGTCAGCAATCTCATTTTGAGATGCAATATATAATACCTGTAAATTATAACAAACAAGAACTACCTAGCTCACCTTCCTAATATTTGTCCTGGCTATCTTTTGACTGATGTTATCATTTTCATCATTAAGTCTGACTAGACGCCTCTTTGCTTGTTTGATGAGTTTCTGAGCTGCATCAATTTTGTTAAGACTTTCCTTAGATTCAATTTTTTCTATGCCTCGCTTCCGCTTTCTTTGTTTTGACCATTCTCCTAAGTTAAATCTATATCTTCTCTCTCCTTCCTCTGCCCTAACTAGCAGGGTATTACTTTCTGCTTTCTCTGCTAATGCCCTAGACTTCAACCGCTCTTGTAATAGTTGCTGCTGTGTTCTCTCCAAAGCTATTTTCCTGGCTAATTTTTGCTCTGTTGCCCACTTTCCTAGATTAAAGTATGTTCTTTGCTTCCTGTTTGGCATGTTTTATAGAGACAAATCTCCAGGAGTGCCCTACTTCTTACAGCAAATTTGCCCCTTAACCATAATATAACAGCACACACAGGGACCTGAGGAAGAAAGTAAGCCACTAATGAACTAATTTGGTAGTCAATAGCACATAACATGTTCACACAATGTCCTATGGCATTGAAAAAGCAGTATTTCTCTGTACAGGTGAGGGAAACCATCACACCTATACCCCCCAGTTCAATGCGAAATGGGTATGCGGTTACACCCTTTCATGGTTCAATTTTTTCAATTTAGTGTTTTTGTTCTTAATTGTTGCATAAATTAAGCAAGGGTATATTTTATTAAAAACTATTGGTTTTCGATTTTTGATTTACTGTCCTAATGACTTGTTATCGCCAATAATCTAAATTGCAGCAGTGGCGGCCGCCATTGTTGTCAGTGTATTGTTTATACAATGCATGCAACGTATATGGCGTCGATTTCACCTTGGTTGAATATCGACAAATGGCATGTGTTATCATTTTAAACAACAAAACAGTCACTTGGACATGTCATTCTACAATCGTATGGTTTTAATTTTTTAAAAAGACAATGCAAATGTGAAATACCGCTGAATTTTTCTGTAGTGTTTACTGTTGCTAAGAACAACCTCTTGCCTAGCGACTGTCAGTGAACGGTACGGGCGGTTAATTTTGCAAGCAATTTGACTGTGACAAACTGAAATCACCGGCTAGAATGTGTCTTTATATCTTATAGTTACCGACATTTGAAGGGCAAATTATTCAACCTTTCCTAAAAAGATGAAAATACTTACCAAATTTCTACAAGCGACGACAACACTGATCTTCCGGTCGATGTCTCATTAATATTCATAAGCTCCGACGTGGCCCAGTGAAGTATTGCCCAAAGAGGGCGTCATTTAAGCTGCAGTGGTTCATGTCCGGTGAAAAGATTGAGAGAGATTTCAATTTTCACCAAAAGTTAATTTCGTCATGATGTCGAATCTGTGCTGAGAAATTTGATGGCCCAGCTTATGAGGTGGCAGAGCTGGTGTAGGATGTTTTCTGGTGTTTTTCTGTTGATGTCTCTGATGTTCATCCAAAGTTGTTGTGCAAAGATTGCAAACGGTCTCTTGACTATGGTAAACAGTGCAGGAAATTCGGTAAGCCTTATCAATCAAGCCGTATTTGTTTTACATGGGAGAAACATCCAGGATAGACCAGTGTACTGTGTGTGTATCACTTACTAAGGCTGGCAGAAAAAGGAAGAAAAAGAGAGGGGGTGCGAGAAACTTGCCACCAACTGATACAGAAAAATCAAAAGCAGCAGAGTCAACAGAGGCAACATTACAACTAGTACACCTAACACAAGAGCTAAGTAATGCTGTTAGAGAACGGTCTACGAAAAAGTACCAAAGTTCACATGGTTTTCACACAGGGAGATTTTGCAGTCCCGTTTCAGTTGATCTTGAATGCCCGATCTGCAAGGATGTTGTCAATGGCTACGTTCAAGTGTGAAGGACCACATACATTTTGTTCTGATTGTCTCTGTCAATGGTTGTCAAATTCTCACTCATGTCCAGTGTGCCGTGTCCCCATCACTGTGTTGTCTATTTGTTGTGTCCCCCTTTTATTTTCAAACCCTGTTTCCAAATTGAAGGTAGCTTGTGATTATAATTTGACCGGTTGTAATGTCATTGTTCCTCTGGAAAACTTGTCAGACCATGTTGAACACTGTGCATTTGTATCAGTCAATCATGATCATGACTCCTGTAAATTAGGAAAAGTTAAATATTTACACAAAGCATATGATCCAGTACCAGCTAATGATCAGGGTGAAAAATCAGATGCAAATCCTGTCACTCACACTCCATCAACAAGTGATGCTGGTACAACCATCCTTCAAAATATGGATAGTTTTAAAGAACACCAACAATGTGGCGTACAATTTTTCTTATAAGGAACTAGTTGCCATAAACCATTTAGGGAACCATGGAACAAACTCTAAGAGAACTATAATACAACCCTCGAACTGGTTTCAGAGATGCAGAAAAACTTTATGACGCAGTGTGCAACAAGGGACTGAAAGTAACCAAGAAAGAGGCGCAGGACTTGTTGCAAACTCAGCTAACTTATACTCTACATAAACCAGTCCCTCGCAGTCGAAGTGGCAGTGGGCAGCGCGTCTTCGTATCAGAGATAGATGAACAGTGGCAAGGTGATCGTGTAATAATGAACCCTTTTGCAAACGAGAATGGGAGCATTCGATATATGCTGACAATAATCGATGTGTTAAGTAAATATGAATGGGCCAGTCCAATATGGTGAAAAACGGCTGATGACACTCTGGAGGCACCAAAAGACATAGTTGATGAAAGTGGCTGCAAACCCGACAGATTTCAGACAGATGAGGGGCGGGAATTTACTAATCCGAAAATGTAGACATGGCTGTAGGAGTCTGCAATTCACTGGTTTCACATATAGTGATAATAAGCCAGTGTTGTAGATCGATTTAATTGCAATTTCAAGACTTTGATGTGGAAATACTTCACATACAGATAGACACGCCAGTGGCTCCCTATTCTACCAGAACTTTTTGAGAACTACAGCAACACCGTACATGTAAGTATTAAAATGAAACCCATCGATTTAACAGAGGAGAATGATTTGCAGGCATTTTATACATTATACAGTCATGAGATGGCGGCTGCGGACGTTACCGCTGAGTTCAAGCCAGGAGAACAGGTTCGAATTACAAACTACAAGGGCACTTTCAAGAAAGGATATTTACCAAACTGGACAGATTGGAGAGATACAAGATAGGAGACCTGAATGGGGAGGAATTACTCTGCACTTTCTATTCCGATGAACTGCAGAGTGCTGCCGGCTCATGGACAGAGTAAATATGTCTTACATTACAGGTTACTCGAATTCCATCTTCGAATCTGACATGGAGGACACCTATAACATTTGTAAAAATGTACTGCTTCAAGTGCTGAGACATAACGATCAAGAACGCTGGTGGGCACCCTGCCATTTAAACAACAAAAGAGAACAAGTTTGTCTACAGGCAATTTTTTCTTATATCAGTACTTTGGGAACCAGAGAAACACTCGTCCCGTCAAGCAACTGTCTTAGTATTAGAGGGTTCAAGTTGCCGTACTGACAAGTAAAAGTAGGTGTCTCCTGATGACAGGTTTCATACCGGACCATCACATTTGTTATCTGTTATCTGTTGTGTGTTTCTCTTGAAAAGCCAGCAAAGTTGAGATTAAACGCTTTTTCGAAATGCGTTGTTTAAAATGTACCATCTATATTGCAGAAGCTTCAAATTTAAATACGCACAAAGGGCAAAGGAGTTTTATATGGCTGTCTATTGATATTAACTCTGAGGGAAAGCTTTCATTAATCACATTTTGCTTGTTGAATTTATTTAAACTTGTTTTTCTTTTTTACTTCTTATTATACAGAAAAATCGGATTATAAATGCCCTAACCTTTTGAAAGTGTGGCAGAGAAATTAAATTACAACCAAACTTAAGTGGTAATATAATTATTTGAACATAATTTGTTGTTTTTTTCTACCTGTCTTCAAAAGAGCTCTTCAAATCCGGTATCATACGAAACTTTAATATTTGCTGTACCAGTCTGATGCAAAGTATGTGAAGCAAATCAAGCTCGTGTAGAAATTGTACAGCTGTGTATGACTATACTGAGTTACTTTTTATGGTTGTTTTCAATTCTGTGCACTTTGTCCTATTTTATTTGTACAACCAAACAACTAAACTGAACAAGTTATGGTTAAGTCTTGCGAAAAATGGTACATTTTTCAGTTCACTAGGGTAAGGTCATTCGATTCCAATGACTTGGACTTATAGATCATCAACATCTGTTGAACCTTCAAATTGAATATCGCTGTCATTTATTTTCAGTATCTTAAGGGTTAATATTTTAATGGTATTGTCTAAACATTCTGTATAAATTTTCGGCTATGTTACAAAGCAACACTCTCAGTGCGCGCATTACATTAACATTCACATTGTGTCGTAAGTTCTTATATTAGTAGTGAAATCAAAGCCACTGGTTTCACCAAGAAAATATTTTGTCTTAAAATCTGACGGTAATTATGCCAAGCATGGAATGTCCACTTTAATACTATACTGTCATCGAGCAACCAAAGAGAGTAAGAACAATTCGGAATTTTCGTCTGCAGACCTGTCCACCTTACGCTATATTGTACTTCAGTACAGGTTACTCAACAAAAGGACAAAACTAGTATCAAAATGCCGTCACAAGAACAAATTCTACCTCACAAACTTCATCTATGAACCTGCATGACAATAGAACAATGCATACCACTAAAGTGCGAATTACAGTTTTGCGCCAACGAGAGCAACACCATCGGTATCAATTGTTTGATGATCGTGTAACAGAGTGAAACTCTGAGTCACAACAGGACGACGCTTCGAACGTCTTGACCATGTATCCTTTGTATCAAATATATATTAGATAATTTATCTTTAATGCACAGGCAGAAATCAAAGCCGGGCAAAGAAATAAAGGACTCATAGGCTAAGCCCTAGTGACTAACCGAGCTTGGCAGAGCCAGCCGTTAATTGCGTATTTTTCGGTACGAAACAGTTGTCACCGTAGTACTCGAGTATATTAACTATAATGCCACTTTCTAAAACGGAAAACGGCTTGGTTTGAGGTCAGAACCATTTGCTTTTCAAAAAGATATGAGGATTGGATGAAAAGTTTTGAGCTAATTAAGAAGGAGCGATGAAAGATCAATGAAGCTTGCTTTGCATTTGTTGCAACTCTTCATATGACCAGCTGACTGGTTTATTCTCAGTTCGCTGTGTGTTTGACTGCGGAAACAAGACTTACTGGAGGTTATCAGAAAACAACCAATGAGGAAAGTTAAGAAAAAGAGGTGTCTTTCCATCTGGACAATGCTCCACCCCACCAGTCAGTCATTGTCTTGGCAACAGTGCTTGACTGTGGCTTCAGACTTGTCCCACGCCAACCCAGCACCCTCGAACTTTCATCTCTTTCCCAAAATAAAGAAACAGTCAGCTTGAAAGCATCTTGACGGTGATGATGACGTCATTTCCGCCGTTCAAGACTTTTTGTACGACAAATATGAAACCTACAAGTTTGGGACCAAAGCGCTACAGCACCTCTGGCAGAAGTGCATGGACCGCAATGGGGACTATGTTGAAAATTAAATAGCATAGAAACTCATTCCAGCGGGACTTCATAGTTAGGCTCACACATTTTCATTCAATTCTTGTACTTTAAAGGTAAGCTACTACCGTGTTGATGGAGTGTACTGTGCCTCGACCAAATGAGTTGTGATAGCATGTCAAACTGGCACATTACTAATGTAAGGAGATGAAAACATCGATGCAATAACCCTCCCTAGCAGCTGGGCAAGTCGATGGGCTTGTTTAGTCTCGTGAAACGTATTTATTATACATGTTGCCAATGCAGCTTTTTAAAGTAATATTTTTCTTCAAAGATGACAAGGAAACCCCATCATACTATATATTTTCAAGCAGCTAAGACACTCAAGTTTAGTATTGTAGCTGTAGTTTACTGAAAAGATGAAGTGAGTGTATATTTGAGGTAAAATACCCCAAGGTTTGTATAAATGATAAAAATTAATTGAAGTCACAAACTTTATGCTATTTTCTGAAATGTAATATTTCACTTCAAAGAAGAGTCTTTGTAGAAAAAAAACTACTATTTTAATTTGCATTATCTATCCTCCTTCTAAAATGGCAAGGGTTGAAAGACTTACTAAAAAATTACTATAATCTAAGACTGACTAAAAAATTACAAAAATCATTATCAGCAAAATTAAAAAGCCTCTTATTCAAATTGTAAGAAAATTATTGCCATACGAAAAAGTCAGTTGTTTTACATAGCATTGAAAGTGTAAAACATGAAAATTTCAGAAAATTTCACCTTGCCAGAGTTGAGTTAAATTCTTTAGAAATCTTGAACTTGGGAGGAAAAAGAAGCAAGGAAATCGGGTTATTCGCATACATTTGCATAGTTATCACACAAGTCACGATTGTTTGACAAGCCAAAAGGTGAACCCAACCAATATTTTAATCATGTGTCAACAATTACAATTGAATGAATATTTGCAAAAATGTGATATTTTAGCAAAATGCGCTTTGTTGGGTGCAGCGCCCCCTTAAGGCAGCGATATGTTCGATGCGTATGCCAAAGTGTGACCGTACAATTCCTGTCAGAGGCAACGCAGCCATTGAGTCCAGGTTAATTAATCGATAAGGACACATTTTTCCGCTTTTACACATTATGTTTCGTGTATACATTCCAAAATGCTGCAAAACTCCGTTCTATTCTCACTGGATGTATTTCTTCTAATATAAGGTTATTCATACTAAATTTATTGAAAAGTGCCAGAACTATACAGGATCCAAGTCTTTTTTTTGAAAAAAATCAATGAGTCAGTTGTCGACTTGTAAACGGTAACATGCGAGTGTGTATATTGTTGTATTTTTAGCACTTACCAGTTGAAAGATGTTCCTATGAAACATGGGTGAATGGTGAGCTCGCTTAATTTCGTCATTTCTCCTAATTTTCAGTGTATGTTTGTTTTTTTCAAATACGTACAAGCTGGCCCAGCAATCCCTGCAATATGTAGCGATAGCGAGAATAGCTAACCTTGACACAGTGAGAGAAATGGCGATTCTCCTAACCCATCTTTTCTTCTGGACGTCTGTCTTCGAAGTAAAGCGAATATAATGAGAAACAGCCCAAGCTGACCTAACTTTTCCCTTTGCTATTATAAAGCCTCGGTTAATGACACACGTGACAGTCACTAGCAAATATAGTGAAATTCCTTAATCACCGTTTACAATGGAACTGTTGCGTGATTTTAAAGTTATTTCAAACGCAATGTTGCACCTAGCAATGAACGTTAAATTGGACCTTAAATATTCTGCAGGATGGAATTATGTAAACGATTAGGATATCTTTGTTTGTATCAAAACAGGCCTCGACAGGAATAATATGAGTACTTCTCGTTTTGAACATGGTCAATATACAGAATGAGAAACAGAGCAGGGGTTAGAATTTCATTTGATTTAAACAAAACGATCTAAAATTTAAATTTCTCTGCTATTATTTTAAGCAAGAAGTTAAACAAATCACCATTTTTCTGGTACAGGGGAAGGAATTTAATCAGTTTTGTGAAATATAATTGAAGTCACTAGATATCTTTGTTCTGGTACATCTTTGTTTCGCGATATGAACAAAGGCTGTATTTGCTATAAAACAGTCACTCTCGTTCTTCAAAATTATGCAATGTATGCATTGTAGCAAAATAATATTGAACAGAATTATTGTATAATGTGATATTAGACATTTAAAGATAGAATAACAGGCTTGCTTGAAAACGACTCATAGTTTGCTAACCTCATCAAGGTCGTACTGTTTAATTCTCTCTACTAATCTTTATGATTGGTGCTTGTTCTAATAGTTGCCCAGGATTGCTATTCGTGTAAAATCGTGTTCTGATTTGAGTGTGAGAGAAATTGGACCTGGTCAGAGTGCAGTAGTTCATAGTGCGAGTGGGACGCGGGACTGGTATTTGCAATATTAAAGTGAACAATTAACGGATTGTTGAAAGCTATGAACCATGGATATATATGAATGTCAACGGCTAATCTTTCGAGTGGAAGCAAGAACAATCCCTTAGAAATCCATAATAATCCTGTCCAACGGGCTGATCATAACAAACAGTTTGCATCTGTCAATTCCCTTTTGTCAAGCGAAATATCCTGAGCTTATGTAAATGAAAACTTGACATTTCACGTTTGGGTATTTTTGGAAAATTTCATTGCAAATTTGAATTGACCGGGTAAGACAATACACTTTTGTTATCATTCTCCTAATAAGAGATTTAATTATATATGCAATGAGGTTTACCATGTTAAAATATGAATTTTAATGAACTATGTCACAAGAATAAAACATGCACAAACACGCTTGCGATTAGATCTTCCATACTAATATACACCCGACAGTGATAAACAATTGTCATCACCCAAGAAACTATTGGACAAGATCATTTTTGCGAGGATCATCGTTGGCTATCGCAGTTTGCATGAATTCGTGTTCATAATTCATACATATGTGAAATTTCATTACAAATTGCACATCTAATTAATGAAATTTAAAGTTAACTTTCTTCTTTTAAGTTTAAAAAGGCTACACCATCATGAAATAGAAAATATTGTTTCAAATTGTTATGGTCTTTACAAATGATCGATACTTTTGTGTAAGCTTTACTCAACCGAAGATATGCTATGACTAAAATCGTTTAATTTACCGGACGTCACCAGAAACGACCAATGGTAGTTAGATAATGGTAAGAAAAAATATGAATGGGTTCTTCTCTTTTCACATACATATTCCATTAGTTCAAGGTCACTCCAAGTCGAATTCCACTGAAAATTAATGGCAACATCGATGTCGTAATGGGATTTCCATGTTACTCTGCCACTCATCATCGAAATTGCAAGTAATCAAATAGGAGTCAAATCTGGTCAAGCCAACGATCTGCTGAAGGTTGAGGTGTACGTATCCGGCTCTGAGAATGGGATGGAGTCAAACAGAGAAACCTATGAAGCCAATGTTACGTCGGAAGCAGTGACATTTCAAAGCAGCGAGTTTCTTCAGATCGTGACGACGGCGAATCTGGATCTGTCTCCTGGAAACTGTGAAAGTTTTCCTTACTTCTGCATCAAATTATCGCCAATGGCAAACTCTGGCTGGTTTTGGTATGGTCCTAGTGAACATACGTGAATCCTACGTGTATGAGTCTCACGTCTTGCCGGAGTAAGTATTTTCGATGTTAACGTTTTTCTACGGTGTAAATTGCCTTGTTCTGAAAGTTACTAAAGTAACACCTTACGGTCTCTCTGTTAGTTTTTGTCACTGTTTTTACGATTAAAGTTTGTGACAATGATGATATTGATGATGTTGGTGATATGTTTCATCCATGCGATATCATGGCATCTTCAGTTGCCTTGGATGGATGGATTGATGTAAACAAGAGAAATTCCGAACGACAGTACCAGCACTCACATGGATCAACGCCACCTTTCATGCAATTGGAAAAGGTGAACTGAAAAATCTCGAAGGTGAAGACTGTGTTCAATTAGGGTAAGGGCCATTTTCTTTCCTTTACATTTGAAGTCAACCAGCATTACTCTCTGATGTTGAATATATATCAGAAAATTGCTTTCGTGTGCTTCGTTGTATTGTGATTTAATTGATGGCCCAAAAGGGAAATATGCAAAGCTTGTTGTACTGAGAAATGTTGGCCTTTTTAAACCTCGTAGATTAGAGTGATATACCTCGAGTTAACCTAAATAATTAATTTTATCGAGCCTCCAATCTGTTTAAAATAAATCAAACCACATTAAAAATGTCGCTGTAATCGGAAAAGAGAAGAACTATCATTCCCATCATCTGATTGGTTGTGTATTTCTTGTTTAGATGGGATATTGCCGAGTGGAACGACCTCGCTTGTAATTACCAAAAACGATTCGCTTGTCAGGAAATAAGTGAGTAAATCTATTAAAGGCATTTATTGGTCAAACTTCGAGGGGGAGGGGAAGCTCCTTTGCTGTGAATGCAAGGGAACGATAAAGACATTAATGTCTTATATACGACATTTAGCTAAAACATGGAATGGTAGGGTCAGCAAAAATCTGAAGACAGGTTTATTGAAATCTAATAGGCATAAGGTTAATGCTTTTCAAGGCCTACCTTTAAATGGAATGGTCTTATACCGATGTAATAGTTCCAAAACAGGATGCCAATGTTGAAATTAATCATGTACGAGAGTGTTGCGATTTCAGATCCTATATCTTTCCGCTCACAGGTTTAAGAGTAATACACATGTGAAATCTCGACATATTAAACGCACATACTAATATTCAGATGCTGTTGTTTATGTTACCAGCAAGCTGTGCACCTGACTTCGTCTGTGAAAACAAGAGATGCATTCCGACTGAATGGGAATGTGATGGCATCGCAGACTGCTCTGATGGCAGTGATGAAGCAGATTGTAAGTGCTATGATTTTCAACGGTCAAAAGTCACGCAATAAAGTAACCTACGAGTATTCTGTTTTGGACTCATTCATTACCATAGCGTTCTGATCCGAAGTCTTGCGATCACATCGATCACGAAATATTGGCTCGTGCGCTGCAACTCGATCGTGTATACGCAAAAGAAACCATGCAACGATCCAGGGGTCGTAATGAAAAGAGAAATAAACTAAACAAAGTAAACTGACACCTGGTACTTCAAGTTAAATTTTAACATCTAACGGGAAAAAGTGGCGGAATTAATTGAATAGCAGGCTCTCAAATGTAACAATCAATGAGTTGCGAAGATAGCTTTTGTTATATTTGTATCTTGATGGAGCAAATTAACCGAAATGATTGATTTGTATGTAATAATACCTATATTTTCAAATGTTTGAACCTGTCTCATTGGTCCTGCATAGTCCTGTTGGTCCTGTTCTGCAAGATAAATGTGGGGCAATAACAGAAGGAATTACTTACTTATCCACTCAAAATGATAAATAATCAGTATAAAGTGTTCTCATTTATGGTCAATGATAACGTCATCTTAACGGGTGACAGTCGGCAATTTTTCATGAATTTTTGTTTGACACGAGATACCACTTATCGTGTTTGGCATCTTGAAAGATACTGAATGAATGGGTGACCATGCATATAGTCGACCAAGCTTTTAGACACGATATATGAAACCTGTGTGAGAATGAATAAATGGTCATGACCATTAATTCTTTTTCAGTATTGTTTCATTTCATTTGCCTACATCCGTGGTCCAATATATGCATGATCTCCCATTCATTCAGTATCTTTCAACATGTCAAATAAGATAAGTAGCATCTCGTATAAAACAAAATTCTTGAAAAATGACCGACTTTGTCCCTTTAAAGGGTTAGGCACTGATGCATGGTCGTTGTATTCCAGAGTCCTCAAAATGAGAAAAAATAATAATAAATAACTTCGCTTGGCAGAACCGAAACTGTGAAAGAATATGATTTTATATTAGGGCTAGATCACATGATTCTGAACAAAACGTTCGTGATGTGTTTTACGACCGGGACTAAAAAGCGATCGTTCCGCATCACATTTACCGGTCAGACATGTAAATCTCTCTTTGCAATTCTAAGGTCCCTGCTCAGAGGGCTTTCTGTGCCAGTCTGTTGACTGTATCGAAATATCGTCACGATGTGATTCGCAATATGATTATTCGAATGGAGAAGACGAAGAATACTGTGTTGGTGAGTTATTTAGAAACTAAATATTCACATGCTACGCCAGAGAAATCGTGCACCAATCATCTTCTGCGCATGTCCATGCACAATCCATTGATAAATGGAAAGTCGCATGTCATTTGCGGTAAGATTATAGTGACCGAGAAATCAAAGTTGAGATGCTTTTGGTTCACTTCAAAAATAGGAGACAATGGCTAACTTTTATATTGAGGTCTCTCCGACTCTCGTATCATTGAAGAGATCTACTGCAAGATTTCTTATAAACTAAATATGCAGATGTATTAACGAAATAGGATAGTCATTATAAAAGACGTATATATGCGATAAATATGCAGATGTACTGCTCATGTTTACATGGATGAAGAAACAGTTACTGGAATCTTTCCTCGTCAAAATTCTCGAAAACATCAATCCATTCTTCAGTATGTTTTTCTTCATTATCGACTCTCAATTTTTCCCTAGTCTTTCCCCTAAACGAGTATTTCCCAAACTTTCGATGTTCGGATGGACTTTGTATTCGGCCGTCAGCTGTATGTGATGATGTAAATGACTGTGGTGACGGCTTAGACGAGGTTTTCTGTAAGTGTTATCCTGCAATGTGATCATAAACCGATTATGTATGAATTAATCATCCATTAATATGAATCTGATGTCACCATAATGAAGGTGTAAGAACTGTTCCTTATTCTGGTCTAGAGTATAAGCGTTCAATGTCCTTATACAGAATAAAAAGTGGGAATGATGGTATTCTTACGATTGAGCAGTCGTCCGATAAAAACAATCTCCCTCAGTGTGATTTTATCTTGATTTGTTCGACAGAATCTTATTGAAGCTGAACGTTCCTCGTCAGCTAGTAGAAAGCCTGATATTTCTATCATCTTGATTTAGCTACTGTTGAAATAGGCGCAGTCATTTATTTATGTCATCAGCTCAAGCAATTTTTGAATAGGCGCACTCATTTATGTCACCAGCTCCAGCAAATTTACAAAAAAAGCAGACATCACAAAAATATCATAGTTATTGAAAGCTTAAAGCACTACGCCTGTAGGTATGACTTTACAAAATGTCTTTAAAAGGCTTCTCCACTTATTCTAATAAACACAATGGTAAGTATATCCAATGTATGAAGTTGAAAACATATGAATGATTATTTTTCATTGATTTGACATAATCAGGTGAATTAGAATACCGTGCTTACCACAGTGTACGTCACATTTTCTTTCATAATTTAGATATCAACTTTAATTCGTTATTTCTGCTACTTTTCCACCACTGCTATGATAAGGTATTTGACTGTATTTCACTACTGATATAAATGTATTTAGTCATTGAAGGATAATTTCAATAAAAAAACGGCGATGAACAAAAGATATTTTTATAGTCTTACATTTCACTTTGCTAGACTTAAAAACTGACAACAGGACACCAATACATCATTGCTGTTGTCTCACTGACGTTAGGCACATTTTAGACATCTTAGACTTAGGTAGTACAGTACGCGACTAGAAAGTAAAAGACTTCAACTTTTGCTAAAACTTTCCTCAGTGAAACGTTCAACTATTCTCTACCAACGTAGGATCAAAATGAGGTGTCACCGTCTAAAGTCTGTAAATTACAAAACATGAAAAGATATTTGAAATTCAAAATGGCTAACATACCTGTTTTAACTCTAGATCAGAAACATATTTTACAAATTTGTGAGTCAGAATATCTGTCCTCGAGGCACACTCTACATCGAATCAATCTTGTTTTTGTTTTACTTTTTTACACGTAATGTTGAACTACTTTTACAGACGTCATTTTATTTGCAATGAGTAGTTACAGGCTAACACATTCTTCTTTTCATAAAATGCAGTTTCCTGTACATCTCCTAAATTCATGATAAAACGTCCAGTGTCAAATATTTGAACACGGAATGTATATGTGTGATATTAAGCATTGAATTTAAGTTCTTGAATAGCCCTTGTTTATCCATTTTAAACAATGACATCGCAATGAACAATCGATGCATTGTTTCTGCAGGGTAGCACATTAGATTGAACATATTGCCAGGAAATGAATAGGAGCGTTCATTCGTCCTATCGAATATATGGATGTATTTGTTGTAATGAAGTTCAATATTTCAGGTCCATGCTTAACTTTCTTGTGTGACAACGGTAACTGCATTCCAGAAAATTGGCAGTGTGATTACTATGATGATTGTGGTGATAACAGTGATGAAGCATATTGCGGTAAGTACTTTTTCTCACCAGAAGAAATGGAATTTAACAGTTCACCTATTCTTTGAAAAAAGAAAACCATAAATGATTACAACCTTATTTTCCTTAGCGCAGGTAAATGACTATGCTGATCAAGAGGTACATTTGAAGATGGTAAAGGTCCTTTTATAGTTGTAGGGAAAAATGCGTAATTGTTATTTCCCCAACTTTGAGATTCGATTTCGATTATTTATTTAGGATTTAAAATTTGCAGTGCACTTAGAGTGCACCTTTTACCCTTCACCGACCAACACGGAAAACACAAAACACCTACATTCATTTTACTCAGGGTTCCAATTATTTACCCATGTTCGCTGTTGTGTGTAATTGATATCCCTAAATTAGATTGAAGTCAAAAAATAGGCGACATTATCTTACATTCATGCCCTGTTTAGATGGTAAAAATTAGACATTAGTGTCAATCAAACAAAATGCAACATCAAAGATGGATATGACATCGTTTTGGATGATCAGTATCTGCGCATGTATTACCTATTGCTTTGCAAGCCTAAAATGTTCAGTGAAAATACCCGACTGGGTATTGTACCTGTCAATTATAGATTGTAGGTCAGGCTCCCCTGCATATGCCTATATGATACTTATCGGGTAATGGCCTTATACTTATTGGGTTATGGCCTTGTTGTAGTCGTAGTTAACGCGGGAAAGAGGCATGAAGGCCAAAGCCAACACCATTGATCCGTGCAGGCAACAACATATTGATTCGCCTAATCATTCATTATATTTACCCTAGACATAAAGGAATCCACGCCATTCGTCAATTCTCCGGTAGGTCTACTAGCGACACTTTCATTGGGATTGTCTTTTTAGCGAATCGGACGTCAGACTTCTGACTTACGCTGTGCAGGCTATAGTCATGTTGCATTTTTTATCTCTTCGCTGAATTCTCGTGTTTTGAGAGCACGCTGAACATTTTCTTGTCGCGATTTTTCTCCGCGAGATAGAAAATTTCCTTTACCCGCAGACGACATTTTGTACAACGCAAAAACGTTCGGAACGTCACTATGCCCGCGTGGTTACTATGGATAATTTTTTTGCGCGGAAATCTGTGCAGTACGCTGATATTTTTCCGATCGTACATCCTTAAGGAATCGTAAAAGAGGTCAGTAAAGTAATACAATCTTCTGTAAAACACTGTTAACACGCCACATAGTGATATTTTGTTTGAAACTCGCATTTTCGGGCAACAAAGGATATCATTCAATGTTTTACTTTATTAGAATAAAGTTTTTTCTGAATTGTGTCAATTTGAAATATTTTGACGGTACGTTCTATTTTGTTTACCATTACGAGCCTAAGACGAACTTAACACCTCTTCCACACCTGACAAGTCTTTAAGGTGAATATTATGCAGGTCCAAAAAATTTCACTCGGCGTAACGGATGCATTTAAGCTGTGAGGTATATATTCTATGAAGTGAACTCTGAGTTTGCCACATACGCATTTATAAGCAGCGCAAAACCATGCTCAAGACGACTTTAAAGTGATGATGATGATAATGTAGTGGTGGAGGGGGCGTTCTCTCTCTCTCTCTCTCTCTCTCTCTCTCTCTCTCTCTCTCTCAGCATGATAGCGTCATGATTGACCTACTTTTCTAAAATATTTTGCGAAATCCATATGTTTCCCGAAAGCACTGCAGACAATCATGGATATATTTATATTAAACTGGCCTTGACTATTTCAAAAGCAGTAAGTAATGAAGTACATATCCATGTAAGACATATTTTGAGCGCTAGATCCTATAAAATCATCATCAGACTTTGGTCGTGCTACAGTCCAGTTGTTTTTGTCCATCTGTATGATTTTTATCCAAATAAGTTGCAGCTCTTTCCAACGCTAATCTGCTTGGCTCAAAGCCATTCCAGACATTTACGTTGAGCAGTAATTAATATCATGTCCGGGGCATAATTTTAATATCTTTATTCAAGTTTTACACACACATAGTGAAATCCGCCTAGTTAAAATAGATCTCGATGAGATCGCTTAAAAAACAAAACAGAAACAAAATCATTTTAATACCAGATATCTACAAACGTTTTGTATTATGATAATAGTAATACCCACTTATGTATTGAGGATTTCACTCATTTAGTTTTTGCCAGGTCATTTAATGTTTGAGTTTGATTAAAAAAGAAAAATACTGTACTGTAAGAAAAATACCCTTTATTGCTATATTTGCTTTAAAGAAACCTCTTACATTCGAATTTTGCCTCTGATAACTTATAAATTTCAAAAGGTAACTGAGTGTAACCAAAAATACAAGAGGGGTGTTTAAATATTGCAGTATTAAAATGTCTATCACGGGAACAAAACAGGTGTGAACATTTCACTACATAAACCTAATACCACGTTATGCTTTTCCGAAAGCGAAACCTTTTCCCGTATTTTCTCAATGAAATTTTCAATCATTTCTCAAACCGGAAATAAAAGTCAGGAGTCATGGTGCAAAAGAGTAGCATAAGAGAAGCAAATTGTCTAATAATTACCGATATTCGAAAATCGAAATGGCCACTGTCCCTGGGTCAATTCTGTCCGTAAATAAAAAATTCGATTTTCGAAATACTAGGACGGTGAAAATGGAATTCTCCAAGACCTACAAAACAAGCGCCAATGTGTGGTAGACCAGAAACATATTAAAACAATGATGATTACTTGGTGTGAATACAGTCTGAAGCATCTAGAATAATTCCTGCCTGCCTTTTAATGCGGACTCATGCGACGCCACGTTGTTGCGTTCTCTTTTTACTGGTGATATGAGACATCCTACAAAATCGCTAATTGTTCAACATGACAAGGAATTTCAAGAATAAAAATATCTTATCAGTACCTAGGCCAACACAGGTATCGAGCCAACGTCTCTCAGCAGTGATGGCGCCAGTGAAGTTTCGAAACGAGGAATTGTTCTCCTAATACTTCTGTGATCGCCCATGGAATATAAATTCCATGCCTCGACACGTTGTTCTGATAAAAAGATCAATCGTAGATCTGCGATAAAACATTGACATATATTCCTGACAGTTCGGTCATTATTATGCTGAGTTCATTTGACAAAACCTTGACATTGAGGACGTCTATAATGTTTGTAGATATGTACTGCTTTAAGTGCTGAGACATAACGAACAAGAACGCTGGTGGGCGCCCTGCCATTTGAACACTAAAAGAGAACATGTTTGTCTACCGACAGCTTTTTCCGTAACAGTTGCTATACAGTGGGAACCAGAGAAACACTCGACCCTTCGAGCAACTGTCTTAGAGGGGTTCAAGTTGCCATACCGACAAGTAATAATAGGCTTTTCATGAAGACAGGTTTCATACCGGACCATCACATCTGTTATCTGTTATGTATTTCATTTTAAAAGCCCTTATCGTTCTACAAAATCTCTTTTGCAGTGCAACGTCTTCCTCCTGGTCTTTGTGACCGTGAAATTTAGCATGCACAGGGCGTAGTGGTGTACCTTCACGTGGCCTCTTGCCAACATGCAACCTGCCAAGAGGGTTTATTATTTTCAGGTGAATGAACAGCTCAATAGTATCTCTTTTCTTGACTTTGCAGATCGGGAAGTGATACTTCTGGTAGGATAAGGGTTTTGCGGTCAATTGTTGATCCTGTGGCTGGTTACATTGTGCTTTGACCAAATAAACGTATAAGTACAACAACATCGCTGACATATTGTATGATATTTTACTTGTAGAAAACTTCAAAATTTTCTGTGTCTGCCTCATTGACATTTCTTACAAGCTTTTGGCAGCAGTGAATACTGAGGTCGAGTAGACTGTAGATGTATACTCTCCTTTATTTTAACAGGGTCTTACACAAGCTACACTTGGTTGAAAGGCGTTACTGCACATTAGCTCTATGAGCGCATTTTGGCCACAAAGTAGATATAATCTTTGCCCAGCAAGCAGAATTTATTTTTATTACAGCAGAAACTTATAACGATTCTCTTGTCCGGGGTCTGTCTAACAGTTGAAAAAAATGAATTTGCATTGCATACGTAATTCGACAATAAACAGCGTGGCGTGGTGACAATGACGTGAAAGACCTCACGGTCGACTTTGCCGGTTAACAGAGCCACATTGCAATTTGATAATGATGAGAAGTTTCTTTATAAGATTTCAATAGTTATTGTTAAATATATACAATTTCTGCTGCGGTTTCCGATGATGCGGCATAAAAATGCAATTTCCGCTTTTTGTTATTTGAGTAGGACCACTGCACAATGTTTTATTAGTCATGATTTTGCTAGTGCATGCTTTTAGGGGAAAACGTCGTCAAAAGCAGTACCAAAATCATTTAATGCCAACAGTCGATATTTGACGTGGCGACTGCGCGCGGATCGCGAGATATCAACAAAAACATGTCATTCCCGAGCGTATTTTCACATCCCGAAGTTTTACGATCGTTTCTGGTTATGACCCGAAATCCCCCGAAAGTGTGTGGTTGTGCTGATTGACGATATTCTGAGGAGTCCAAAAACGTTCGAATGACGCAATTAATTTACCTCCTACTGCGATGACTTTATATACATCATTATCAATGCCTTTACCTCTGGTAATTCCTTTATAAAACTTCTCCTTAGTTTTTGTCGTTTTCATTATTCTCAGTCAGTTGTATTAAATTTTTAAACAATACCACATAATTATCAGTTTTTACGTGTAAAATATTAGTTGCCTCTGATGACTACATTTTGTCGTCTGCCACACAGTTACGCGTTGTTCGATACATAGCGCCCGCCGCGTGTGTTATGAGCGCATACCACGCGGCGGCCACTATGCCTACTATGTATCAACCGCACCTATCTGTGCTAGTCACCTATGTGAATTCTGGTGGAATCAGCAAACTTTGTTTTCCGTTTTTTTGCCGAGTCAGTAGGACTCGGCTTTCTCCCATGGGACATGACCGCTCACCGACGCGAGTGGTACTTCTGTGGCGTACAGCAGCATCAGCGTAGACTCGTAATCCATAGCTTAGTTGACAATGGCCCCATTGCCGAACGTTCTATGTTCGGAAGCTGAATTCAGGTGGGCCACCGGAATTCAAACTTTAACCTTTTTGAGGACATGTTTTTATCGATATCTCGTGATCCGCACGGAGTCGCCATGTCAAATATCGACCGTTGGCATTAAAAAATGTGTTTTAAAAATGTTACCAAGTGGGAGTGTCTCTTTAATTCCATTTGACTGGGAAATAGTTTTCACGCATTTAGTACGACCCATACATAATTTGATTACCTTATCAGCGGATTTCTCTTTACTGGCTGTACTTTGTAATTTATCATAGAATTAACATTTGTCGAGGATTGCTACCCTTGGGAAACGTGTTTTGATTGGAGTGTGCTAATTCACAGCGTACGTTAGACACGGACCGCTTTCATGCAATGCTGAAGTGAACTATTAACTGGAGTTTCAAAGTTATGGAGAATGGATGATAAATGTAAACGGCTAATTTTTCGAATTGAGACAAAAAATTCCCCTAGATATTCATACAAATTCTTTCCAAAGGGTTGATCATAACAAAACTGTTTACATCCTGAATTTCCCTATAGGCCCGGGGAAACGTCCTAAGCCTATGTTAATCTTAAGATGACATTTCACGATAGCGTATTTTTGGCAAATTCCACTGCAAATTGAATTGACGGGTAAGACAATAGGTTTTTGTCATCGGTATCCTAATAAAGGATTACATTACATTTGCGATGATGGTTACCATGTTTAAGTATGAATTTTAATGATCCATGCTACAAGAATAAGACATGTACGAAAATGTTTGCGATTAGATCCTATCTATTAAATACGAAAGGGTAGCTGAGGGCAGGCGCTATTTAGACCTGCTTTACGTAATGAAGTTATTGTAATTGTAGGAAAACAAACAGCATCACAGGCGCCTTCTGAACGTCAGAAATTGTCTTCGCATAAATAAATTGAGAAGGTTCTGGTCTAAATACGAGTTTGTCTCACGAGTGCTGAAAACTCACTCAAAAACACAGTTATTCTCCATAAAATAACATGGAAAACCTATCAATTGGGCCTGGATTTTATTTATTTGACCGGCCAAACGTATTTCTTAAAGTCTGTGTGTTTTTTTAATTCCTTGGTTCGCTAGCCCACGTTAGTTGGCACGCGTCAAATAATATTAAACCGTTCTTCTGTGAATTTTGATTTGTTGGTTTTTTGTCACATTTTAAAAGAGAGACACTCGGAGAGAGACACGGGGAGGGAGAAAGAGACAGGGAAAGACAGGGACGGAGAGGGAGGCAGCGACTTAGCGAGCGGGAGTGACAAGGTTGCGAAAGAATCATCTATAATTGAATGACTGACACAGAATGTTGTGACCTCTTTTGTTCTTAAAAGCGGTAATTCTAACCGCAAGATATTCCTGCAACCGAGGATAACATGAAATTTTCTCTTTTATCAAAAGTAAGCTCGTATTCTTTTCCTAGGGGCATAGTAATACGTTTGTTTTGTACCATTTCTTGGTTTCCTTTCAACTTTAAATGCTATTATAAGGCTACTTTACAAGTTTCGCCTTCCAGATGAGACTTCGAGAGGATTAACACACTGTTCATGACAATCTCGCCTCTTGAGAGGTATACCGGTTTAATCTATGAAATTCTTAGAGTCCGTTACATGAGTTTATGAAGGATTAGTAACAAACAACTTTCTTTGCTTTTAGCTACATATAATGCTAAAGTGGTGTTCCCACATTTTATAAGCTGCACATTATACCAATGATGACGATGACGATAACAACCACACAAACTATTTATTTCTCCCATTACTAAATTTAAAATGTAGAATAATGTTTTCCCGGCGAAGAATAAGGTGATCAAGAAATTGTCGTCAATTCGAATCATTGGTTTCTTTGGTATATCGCACTCTTCACAGAGAGTGGTTCATCTCTCCCTGTTCTTTTAAAACTTGAATTTTAACATGGCCGGGTTACCATGAAACGTTACAAAACTTCTTCAATTAGTTTCCCCTCTAATGTTATGTTATGTTATGTTATATTTATTTATTAAAGTGTCATGTGTGGTCTTAAACAGCTTGGTTGCCACACCCAGCCCCAAGGGCTTACAAGACACTAAAACAGTAAATAAAGTACATAGATATGAATAGCTCGAAATGTAATTTAAGTATAAGAAGCTTCTTGTCTCATTGAAAATGCATGATAGACATAGGATGCCAATTGGGATGGCATGTCGCTCATTAGAAATTTGAGTTTCTGATGAACATCAAATGAATCAAATACAGAGCACAAGTTTCTGGCTTTAGAGAACAATTGTTTCCTAATAACATTGTAAAGTGTGCAATCAAAAATAAAATGGAGCTCATCTTCTACTACATTTGGACAAAAATCACATAGTCTTTCCTCTTTAGGCACATTCGTGTAACGCCCAGTTTCAATTTTTAGAGGTAAGATACCAACTCTCAATTGTGCTAAAAGTGATCTTTTTGATCTTGAAATGGGAAATTGTAAATATTTCTCCATTCCATATTCCGTCTTAAACATCAAATATGTACGCAATTTGGGCTTTTCACTCAGTTGGGATGTCCAGTTACTAATATACAACGTTTTTAATGCATCTTTCATGACAGGAATACTACAAATCTCTAAATTACCAAATTTCTCCTGCAAACCAATTTCTGAAAATAAATCAAACATATCTTTAGCCCAGTTTTTATATTTTAAACTGATATCCCAAGTAAAAACTTGCTTAATCATTCTGTTATTAGGCATAACTACTAATCTATTCCAGAGTCTTACCATGTTCAATTTATTCCTCAATAGACAAGGGTCCCAACCCATATCTCCATTTATACCAAGTATAGGGGCAAATTTGTGGACACCAAGAAAATATCTAATCGCTCTGTTTTGAATTGACTCACATTTTGAAGAGAAACGGTAGCTCCAAATTGCAGAACAGTAGTCTAAAATTGGAGTAATACAAGAATGAAATAGAGTATGTTCTAATATAGAATAACGGCTTGGAAGAATCCAATGGTGATAAGCGTTGAGTTCTTTTCTCGTTTATCTAAAGAAAATGCGGGAAAAGTTGCCGCGAGTTGAATATTTACAAGACGCTAACGTTCTTAACTGATGTTAAACACGTTATGACAACACATTCGTTTTGTTCAAAGCCCATTACTCGTGTAATAAATCAAAATATAACGATTTAGTCTCGGAGTGTAGGATGCACTCTCTCATCTCTTTTCACACAATGTACAGTCAGTGATGTCGCATTACAGTGAATTTTGGGGATGATCACCATGACTGTACAGAAAACTGGTAACAAAATACTCAATACTATTTGTCGAGTGTCAGCTTTCGTATGTTCGCGTATGATGACAAGGAAAATAAACAGATAAGAGACCAGGTTTTAGCCAAGATGCATATTTGGATGGTAAAATGCATTGTGCGTAAAAGACGTTTTCAATATAAATTTCAAACGCAGGACTGTTGTATTTGATAAAGGATTCTTGTCAACTCGCAATAAAATGGTATTAAAAGAACGAGGTTGATTTTGGCAATGTAAGAGAGTTTTCATGACAACGTGTTAGGGGACAAGCTAACCTATACTAAAATGATAATCGCAATCATACCAATCCATAATCCAATGACAGTAGGTCAGAATTCGTAAGACAATAGTTATAAACATCGACATAAAACAGCACAGAACAGACAGTAAATAGACGGTGCACAAATAAAGTTATATTCATGAAAGAAAGATCTATGGACCTCTGGCTAAAAGACCAAGAAGTGATGTCAGGTGTTTCGAAAATAGTAAGCCCATCCTGCCCCCCATGTGGCACCCGCCATATATCAATCTGTATGTCAGATAGGTAGTGGTCACTAACCAAGGCCCAATGTTACCGATACCATCAGCAATCATTTGTCGAAGAGAGATATTGTATTTATCTACCAGCTTGCGAGACCTGCCAAAAAGGCGTTTGAATGTAGAGACAAGTCTTGCTCTATTTCTAACCTTGATTTAACAGTTTGTAAGAGAGATGGCCATGTCTCTCTACAAAATCACACATATGAACTGCATGCTCTAGCATATCGAATAAGCAGGGAAATGTATACCCCATAAGCTGGTGACAGTGGAATATTACTTATGAGGTGTGGAAAATTGATTATACTAAAGTTGAAATAATCTCTCTTGTCATATAGCCTAGTAGAAAGGTGACCATTTGAGTCAAATTCAAGTAAAATGTCCAGATATGAAGCAGAAGGTCGTTTCTGTAGTTTCCTTAATCTCCAAGAAGAAGAAGAAGAAGTCGCTAAGAATGTCACCTTTTAGGGTAAAATTTCAAGAGCAATCAATGAACTAAAGCAAACTTTGTCGTGTTAGTGATGGGATTTTTTTGCGCATTACAATAAGTAAGACTTTACAAGACCTAATCACCAACGCCTATACAGGCTAGGGGCTGTTGGTATAGTTCGTTGGTGTTTATTAACTGTTAGGCCTACCCTTAAAACTGTTAAAACAACATTTATCACTAAATATATAATACGGGAAGGTGAAAACCTAGTATGTATTCCCAACTGCAGCTCATTGTCTCAATTAGGTAAAAAGCTCATTTAAATTTCCACTTATTGTAAATTCGAATACCTGAACTTAGTCATCTAAAGATGGACGGAATCTTAATCTGCCCCTCGCAGATATTGAGAAAATGAAAAGGCGAATTAAGTTCAATAATCAGCCCTCTGGAGAGAATTGGTCTGGATTTATAAAGGAATGATATTACCGTTTGAAGGGAGATAAGCCGTGTTCGTTCTCATGTTTATAGCGATAACGTTTTTCGAATAGCGTTCGACTACCTGTTAGTAGTTGACTTCTAAATCGTATGTGAAGAGGTCCGGTCTCAAACTTCGCAATTTGCGGGTGAAACTCCTCGCACTCAGATCGGAACACATCCACAGGATAGCAATATTTACATCTATCGGAACGATGACCAATAACAAAGTAGAACCAGTAAATGAGGACGCCGCCGATCAGGTAAGTAAATTATGTAGGGGTTTTTCTACACGCTTGGAAACAATTTTACACTAAAGTGGGATAGAGATATTAGACCTTCAATAGTCTTGTCCTTTTCAGAAATATTTACTTCTAAAGTAGACACCTCTCCTGTTCTGACATTTCTCTTCAAATTACAGAAATGACGAATGTTTAAACTTAGCGAAATGTGCATAGCAGTGTTGTCTACAAGATAGCAAGTCATTGTCAAAAACATAGTCCTCGCTTCGTCAGTAAAATAGCCGTCATACGGCTATATTGGATCGGATTACAAACAATATCGACGTGCAAATGTATGACATAGGCACTAATCATTGTACCAAGTTGGAATGAATTCGCTCTCGGCATCGCTGAGAAATTTGCGTGAACGGACGGACGCATGGATGCACAGACGCACGGAAATATCAAAACCTGTTAGTCCCCAGGACGATGTCCTTGAGGACTAATAACCACTTTTAAATCATTCACATATAGATTGTTTTCTTATGTTTATAATTTTCACAATTACTTGACGTCACACAGAAAACGTGCTCGAAATTAAAATCTCAATATTAATAATTGATATTTTTAAACAATGACAAACACAAACGTGATGTCGACATGAATTTAATCATTCACTTTCCAGCTTATTCTAGTAAGGCTTTGATTATGCATGACGTATTAAACGGAAAGGAATGCTAAATGCTTTGCTGCGAGAAAAGTGTTTGACAGAATCAGTGATCGAAGGAAAGTCTAACAGAGAAGTAGGTAAACGTACGTACCGACAACGCATACGTTATTAAGCTGTGTGTTTCACACTTGATAGTGCATGTTCGAATACGTTATTAAGCTGTGTGTTTCACGCTTGATAGTGCATGTTCGAAAGCAAGCAGAGATTCTGTAAAATATTTGAACTTGCCGTTGTCACAGTATAAAAAGGATTCCGGTTTCGGATGAGAAGGAACATTATAAACGTATCCTGTTACACCTCACTCGCAATTAGGCGAGCCGCCAATTGTTCCTTTGTCAACTTTCATATTGTGGCGAAGTTCAGATATCTGTTGTTCATGTACAGTAATCTACAAGTTCTGGCACACAAAGCAGAACTATGTTTTTTCACTTTCGGTGAATTTACAGACTTTAGAAGTCGAAGCAGTCATTTCTAATATCTAGTGATTTAAAGTTCAACGTTCACGAAAACACAGAGAAACAAATTGTCAACCAATTTGATTAACGTGCCGCCAATTTTTTTATTAACGTCGTCGTCGTACATTTCAAAACATTCAGTTTTGCCGGTTGGATCCAGTGTATCGAGGTTTATAGTAGTAGGTAATATTAAAACGATCAGCAAAATGTAGCCTTTATCAGTTTGTGCACCCTGAAGGAAAGCGAGCACTGTATCGGACAATCTGAATGGTACCCTAAAGCTTCAGACGAGCCTCGTCTACTGGCAATCTTAGCGTTCTGGACTGAGGATGCCCTTTGCAGAGTAGGAATGAGTTTGTAAAAGAGAACTGAATACTTTGGACAATTTGTGTACCAAGTAGCAATGCAATGAATCTAACACGTTATTTATTATAAAAGCCTTACTTAGGCGTGACCCGTTACGCTAAGATGATACTGAGATGACAACAAAACAAATGATATTCTCCTACAAACAATTTCCTTTGAAACAAGAATAACCACCATTTAAGAAATATTAAGTTAATAACTTTTGTGTGAGTATTAGGAACTGGGATAAATTCTGTCTGTTGACCTGCTAAATTCATTTAAATCGTTAATATTTTTGGTTTTTACTTTGAGACTTAAAATCCTTGAGTTATATTTATAGTGTATTAAAGGTATTACAATTAACTTTATCACCACATCATGTCAGCGAACTTCTTCAATAACCCCTTGTAAAACTATTGCTTTGTCTTTAGTCAATAGGTAGTAGAATGTTCAGATGCTGTACTCCAGGCCAGCAAAAACCAACGTACAACCTTTAGGTTCATTCCAATCGATTGAACAATAAATTTTGTCGACGCTAACGCGACTTTGTTCATAAAAAGGCTACAAAAACAGCCTCCGAGAAATATTTTATTTCGAATCTCCGCCTTTGGCAGCTCTTTGAAATATTTATGAAGTAGCATTTTATATTTACAAGCACTTTTGTATTTTTTGTAATCTATGCGCTATGTGAAAACCGATCCAAGCCTTTGGGTCGTCAATAAAAGCTGAGGCATAAGAAACGTAGTTCCTTAGTTTGCTGTCAATTTATTCTTTCCTCTCAAAACAAAACCCATGAATGCGAAATTTTTTTCAGGAAACTATGTTCTTTATCATAAATGGAATGTACCAGTATATACACATTGTGAAAATTTACTTATGAACATAAATAGGCAAACGTTTTACAGTTTTTCAACGTAACACATGAGTGGTTTGTATAGCATGATTGTCTTTATCGCCGGACACAAGATGTCATAATCGGCGAAAATTCAAAATGCGTCGATCACTTACGACCTGAACTTGTGGAAATGCGTCAAAACCTGAATCAAAATCGAGTCCACCATGCACTCTAAGTAGATTTATTGCAAATATTTTCTTTTGGTCTAAGGTTGAATGTTTTGTTCAAAGTCATAGTTTTATTTATTAATCAGGGAACCGGAGTTAACCATTACAGGGGCACTTTGGTGCTATTTTGTGGCCCTGTTGTTAACAGAAATTGTCATTGCCTTTTTAAAAATTTTCAGGTATGAATCAAAGCTGCAAGCAGCGTTGGAGGGGTCCAAGTTGCCGTGGTTGCAAAGGACTTGCACTGATGATGCTAAATGCCTAATATGAGCTTACGTAGTCTTCGTATTTTTGTTAAGATTTTTTAATGTCATCTCATTGTTATTGTAGTTTTTTGCGAAAATCATTACAGCTGCTTACCAACGTGACCAAGACACATGTATTTCGCAAATTAATGGATAAAACATATGTGGCATTATGAAAATTATTCAAAGCTTAATATAGGATTTTCAAGAATTAAAATATGGCAATCAAACGCTGCGATCAATCAAAATGTCATTCGCAAAATTGAAACTACCCACACTAAGAATTGCACCAGTTAATTTCATTGGGAGTTTTCGCAACAACAAATATTGTCACCCCATCGCCTGACCGATCAATCCCTACCGTACCTTAAAAGAAGTTACAATAGGTATAATACGAATAAAATTCCTTAATTAATTTTGTGTTGGTTCTGGAGAAAAATATTTTTGAAGATTGAATTTGAATTGTCTGTACAAGCCAATATGGCCTTTCGTAAATCTGAATGTACCAACACTAAGGATGATGCGAGGAAAATTTAGTTCAAAAGGTGTGTTAGTTCTGAAAAAGACGATTTTAAAAGATTTTTGCCAACAACAAATATGATCGCTAAACCGTGTGACCGATCTAAATGTCTTTCCCAAAATTAAAAGTACTTACGTTGAGGATGATACGAATTTAATTTCAGCTGACATAGTGAATTGATTCTGGAGTATAATATTTTTTCAAGGAAAAATTGGAATTTTTGGTAAAATTCACATTTAGGCCAAGATCACATGACCGCTTGTTTTCTAAGATCGGCAACCTTGCCTGCTATTTTGACCGGATTCCTAGGTCATCCAGAGAAGCCAATTGAGGCTTTTGGAAAATCCAATATTGCCACTTGCTCATTAAGTCAGACGAAATTTGTAGGTTCAGGTACTCGATTACTCATATATACCCATTAGCCCTGCAATTTTGAGAAGTTTGCGTTGAGCGGTTTTTGAGTTCTTTGACTAAAGAATTCGGCAACTAATAACACAAGAAGAAGAAGAAGAAGAAGAAGAAGAAGAAGATTTTTGCGATTTTCAAGAAACGTTTATTCAAACTGTACAAATTTACAAAATTAAATTAAACTGTACATGTAAGACGAGTATCAGAAGCTAATCTAAATACAAAAATGAAGCTCATCATCTTCCACTCTACAGAGAGCTGAATTCCTTGCCCAAAACAATTCAAAATATGCTAAGTTACGGGAAAATTTACAATACTGAAATTCAACCATTAGACGATATTTAACACGTGTTCTAAACTGATCAAGTATATCACAAGCAGCTTTTTCTTGAACCTTATTGTAATGAGTAATTTGGATTGCTAACTTAGCTGCGATGAAAACAAAATTAACTAGACGCATAGCATCTTTTTGCCCTCTTTTAAAAGGAGGCCCAAAAATATACCACATTTGAGGAAGTGTCAACACCGCTGATTTTTCCAACTAATTTTTTGATAAAGTGAAGAAAATTATTTAACCGGACACACTCTTAAAACATATGCAAGCTGTTGTCAAGATTTGTAATACAAAAGGGGCAGTTTCCATTGTCTTTGTAACCTGCTGAATGCAAATAGACACCTGTCGAAATGGCACCATGAAGAAAGCGCCATTGAATTTCCCCTTCTTTCTTAAACACAGGTGCTTTGTAAATGATACCATAGTTGGGCTTTGAACCTTCTGGAATACTTAACAAGTCTGCCCAAATATTACTGAGCCTTCCTAAAATTGCATGGAGACTGTCAATTAAGAATTTATAGATGGCGCCCTTTTCAAGTTTATACAGGCATGTTTGAATAACGGTACTTTTTTCCTCAACTGAAGAAGTAAGCGTGTAGTGATACAACGGATTATTCAAAGCATAATTATCAAGCAGAGTTGGAGTATCAAAGAAATTCCTAAGGACATCACCGAAAACATTCAAAATTGCTTCTTGAAAAAGAATATTTTTGGAAGCAATGATGCGGTGAGAACGAATTGTGAGTAAAGGCTCAAGTTCATGGGACGTTTTCCACCGCCGAGCATCAAGGTTGATAAGGTCGACAATTTTTGTCACACCACCTCTAGCAAATTGATCAACTGGAAAATGGTGACCAGTATTGGGGTTAACAATAATATCATTCAGAAACAGTGGCTCATTAAGAATCCCTTCAATCGTATTTGGTTTTCCTCCACGCTTAACAACTACAGTGTTACAATTCATGGCCATCCACAAAGCATGATAGTATTTAGGGATAGAACAATCAATTTTCAAGTCTTTGAAAGAAATGCAGAATAACTGCTTATCATACTGCAGCGAGCCGATTTTACCAAGATAGTAATCAGTAAAATAATAACAGGGATGCTTAGTATCATCGTATAAATAACGTTGTAGGTACTGTAATCTAAAAGCTTTCAAACGGGACTCGAGATGAATAAGTCCCTGACCCCCCTTTTTGATTGGTAAATACACTGTTTCCCTTGCAACCCAGTGACGTCCCTGCCACATAAAATTATCAAATTTACGTTGGACAGCATCAATGAGTTCTTTTGGTGGAGATGAAACTGCTAAGCGATGCAAAATTTTAGTAGCGGCCAGCTGATTGATGACCAAAACACGGCCCTGATAAGATAAGGCGGTAGAAAACTGCTTCCCAACATTAAGTTTAACATCAATCATCTCCATCATACCTTCCCAGTTTTTATCAGCATAAGAAGCCTCATTACCAATATAAGCACCTAGAACCTTTAACCCACTCGAAAACCACTTGATATTTAAGAGCGTGTCACAGCGCTGTTTCCATTGACCACACCACAAGCCTTCTGATTTTAAGTAATTAATCCGTGCGTTTGAAGCCCTCTCATAAATTTCAAGCCAATGCTGTAATTTCTTAAAATCGTCATCACGGGTCAAAAGAAAACTCACATCGTCGGCATAAGCTGATAAAAGACAAACCTTTCCGTTGGAGTTTGGAAGCTCGAAACCACACATTTTACTCCGAGTGCGGATTTTATGAAGCAGAGGCTCGATACAAATGGATTATAGTTGTCTGGACAATGAACAACCTTGTCGAATTCCACGATCAAAAGAAAATGGAGAAGAAAGACAGTTGTTCAGTTTCAAAAGGCTTTCAGCGCGAGAGTACAAAAGCTTGATATAATTAATAAAACTAGGACCAAACCCAAAAGCACGGAGTGTTTTGAACAAGAAACCGTGGTGGACACGATCAAAAGCCTTCTCCTGGTCCAATGATAAAATGGCCAGGGGCAAATTACGTTCATTAGAGTAGTGAACAACATCTCGAACGAGATTAATGTTATCAGAAATATGCTTTCCAGGGACACAATAGCTTTGGTCAATGACAATGATCTCATGCAAAACATTGCGAAGACGTAAAGACAACGCTTTGGTAAAAATTTTGTAATCCGAGCACAGAATCGAAACAGGGGGCCGATTTTTTATCAGGCTATTGTCACCTTTTTTGGGAATCCAAGTCAAAATTGCTCTTCTACAAGACAGGGGGAGAATACCATCTTGAATAGCAGCAGTGAAATTATCAAAATAATCTTTGCAAATGAAAGACCAGAATTTTTGATAAAATTCGGTCGGGAGACCATCAATACCGGGAGAAGCATTTTTACCGAGCAATTGAAGTGAATTTGAAAATTCCTCAAAAGTAATAGGCAACTCTAAATTCTGCTTATTTTCATTGCTGATGGTTGGTAAGTCTTTTCACATCAAATCCTGCGCTTCAACTGAAACATCATCCGGGGAATAAAGGCTAGAAAAGAAATTAGCAGCAGTCTGACGAATTTGAGATGGATTCTCTGTGATATCGCCGTTTGGCAAGCGCAGATGTGTCATAAATTTTTTTGTTCCTTTATACCGTTCAAGATCATAAAAGAACGAAGTAGAGCTGTCACTTTCATTAAAAAGTTTAAACTTTGACCTCACTACAGCACCTTGCACCTGTGATTTCACAATTCTGTCCAAAAGATTTCTTTTTTTCAACGATGTCAACTGTGACATTACCATCTCTTTGAGAACTTTCCAGATTACGTAATTCGTGCTCAATATCACATTTCAAATTTTGTTTCCTCTTTTTTCTATCTGCAGAATAAAGCTGAGTCAAAATTGCTTGATTTTTAGTTTGCCGACATCCTACCACATTTGGAGCGAACTATACGAGTCTTTATGAGATCACCAGCTTGACCAAAAGTCGACAATAAGTTCACAATATTCATCATCAGATAACACCTCAGTATTTAAACACCAGACCGCACTGCGCGGTTTAACACTGCCTTGGGAAATGCCAAGTCTGACAAGATCATGATCAGAGTTAAAGCCATGCTCAATAGAAACAAACTGGATTTTGCTACTAAAACTTTTCGAAATGTAAAAGCGATCAAGCCTTGCTGCACTATTCTGTCTTTTCCAAGTATAATTCACACAATCGTCACCATGGAAACGTCTCCAGGCGTCGCACAGTTTGAAGCGGTTTATTGTGTTCGATAGAAAATCGGCAGTCTTTTGATCAGGCTCATTTCCGTGACGTCTCTCTTTACTCGCGTTTGTAGTGCAATTAAAATCACCACCGAGAAAAATAATTTCTTCACTACGCAGTTCATTCAGTAGCCATACAAGCTTTCGAAAATTAACATTTGATGATGAAACAAATCATACTGTATATATGATTTGAAAAATCTGTCCCTGTTTTGGGGTTTTTATCTGGGTGGGTAAAATAGTACATGCTGTGTGTAAATCCACTTCAGGTTTTTGCAATTTTGTAGGCAAATTCAGTTTCAAAATTACCTTCATTCTAGGATATTTTTATTGTTGGTTTGGACTAATTCATGAGACACTGTCATCAAAGGATTTAGTTGTTAAAGTCTCTATTTATATTCATTTTAGGACTTATTCTATTTTCTAATCACAATCTTCCTTGGTATTTCAGTTTGTGTTGAAGTTTAACTTTGTATATGAAGTTACGTTGTGTTAATTAACATTAATGTTATCAGTTTCAAAGGAAAGATACACGCTCTATGATTGGCTAGACGCTACAACATTCGTTCTTTTCGTATGCAATCCTTTGTTCTGATTGGCTGAACAAAAACGACGACAGAGTTTTCGTTCCTTTCGTTCACATTCTTTTTTTTTTGATTGGCAGAACGAAAGTGACGAAAATTGGCATATTCATTTTTCTGATTGACTGCGTGGAGAGAACGAGTTATTGTCGTTCCTCAAAATGTTGGCTCCTTGCTCTCATTATATATTCACCATGTAATAACTCCCGTCTTTGAAATATAAGGAATAACAGTGAACATAGATTGAACAGAGTTCATTCACCTTGACCTCCATTCAACTCGTGTCATGAAAGTATTTCAATCTATGCTCAGTTTTATTCCTTATATTTCAAAGACGGGCGGAATTACATGGTGAATATATAATGAGAGTGAGGCACCAGCATTTTGGTTAACAACAGCTCGCCCTTCCATGCAGACAAAATGAATATGCAAATCTTTCGTCACTTTCGTAGTAATGAATGATTCATGCAATAAATGTTGATATGATATATATCTATTTGTACTTACAAGCATTGGGACGTGTCAACTTATTAAATGGCTCATTTGCATATTTTATGAAGTTTTGTATTAAGTTATGTAACTCCGAAGTAAAAGCACCAAATTTGATAAATTCTATATCAGACATTGATCCGACATATATCTATTTATATATTTAATGAAGTTTGTAATTAGGTATATAACTCTAAAGGTACAGTACCAAATTTTGTTAAACCTGCTACAGATATTGATCTGATAAATATCTGATTGTGCTATGAAACATTGAGCAGTGTCAAGTTAACTAAGGGTTTATTTTCATATTCAATGAACTTTGTAATTAGTGATATTACTCCAAAATTACAGCATTAAATTTGATGAAGCGTGCTACATATGTTGATCTGATACATATCTAATTATCATTACGGGAAGGCTCCTTTAACTTAGGAATACCCTACTTCCCTAGAGGATCAATTTCACAGACCTGTGCGAAAGTTGATAAAACCTGCCACATATAAAGAGACCAGACGTGAACTGAGCATGCTCACGTCTTTTACAACAGGTTCATTGATACTTGTACGCTTCACAGAACAATCAGATGTCTGTTATATAATGTTGTATATGAGCTATTTATTAACTTGATGCCGCCCAATGCTTCTTAGTATAATTAAATATATATCTGATCAATATGTGTTGCACGTATCATCAAGTTTGGTGCAGGAATTTCAGAGTTATGTCACTAATAGCAAAAAATCATTAAATATGCAAATATGCACACACACATAAACTCTCTCTATCTCACACACACACACACACACACACACACACACACACACACACACATACACACACGGAAAGACAGACCTCGCTATTACATTAGCCCACGTGTGTCTGATAGCTCAGTAAAAAGCTTCGTGCTTTTCCGATTACTATATGCGTGTGTACTGTGTCTGTGTGTACTGTGTCTGCGTGTCGTCTGTTCCACGCACACCGTGTTGTTCGGTCGCGCACAGAATTACAACATCTAAGTCGGTTACTGTGACCAACTCTTTTTAGGGTTGGAAGCAGTGGCCGACTGGTTTTGTGTGAGGCCTATCAGCTAGGCGATGTTAGTTTAGTTTAGTTTAGTTTATTGTCATTTACAATCGTACAAAGTCAATTTACAGATGACATAACAAGTAGCAAAATGACAATTTTTGGAGCCAGAAAAATAGCTATCAGCTAATCGAGTCCGGCCCCATCTCTAAAGTTTACATTTCATATTTAGATATTTAAAAGCGCTCAGTGAGTTATATTAAACAAGAGAAGAGAAAAAAAAAAACAAACAAAAAAACCACTTTTACATAACTTTGTAGTCTTGTAACAAAAATTGTCTTAATGATCTTTTAAACTGATTTCTTGATGTGCTCATCTTAACGGTATGCGGTAAAGTATTCCAAAAAGTTGCACCGATGTAAGAAATCGCAAACTGGCCTGCAGTGGTGCGCATTTTGGGCAAGGGTAGATTGGCATCAAGTTTGAATCTAGTGTCATAACAGTGATCAACCGTCTCAAAATATTCATTCAGAAAGACAGGAACATTCTGATGTTTTAAATCGAAAATAAATATACAAACAAGTAATTGTGGAGTTTATACACATCTAGTATTCCTAAGGTTGAGAATAAGGGTGAAGAGGGTTCCTGGAACCCAGAGAAAGTAATTGCTCGTACACACATTTTTTGAGCAAT
>LD347155.1:106805-127448 GCA_001465055.1 Ptychodera flava | reverse complement strand
GATTTTCTTTCTCTCGCTGTATATCTTGTCACGTTTTCTTCGGTTGGTAAATCTGACTATGATGGGTCGCGGTCTTGGCCTGGTAGCAGCGTCTCTTCCGTTTGTGTGCACTTTCCCAATCCTGTGTGATACTTGCAGGTCTGCAACTGTTATGTTGTCGTTGATTTTTCTCCGCACAGACATGGCTATGTCATCTGTATTTTCGGCGGGCGTTTCTGGGATGCCGTGTATTTCTAAGTTCTCCCGTCTTGTGTATTGGTTTTGTTCATCTTGTGCTTTTTCTAGTTCTGCCATCCTTTTTTCCAACTTTTCATTTGCCTGTTGTAGCTGCTGGTTTTCTTCCTCCAGTGATTTGATGGTAGACCGCATGTCCTCAACTAGTCCGTTGAAGAATTCAAGTGACGATGACATCGTATTCTGGGCCGTTTTGATTTCCTCGATGGCCGACAATACAGCCGGCAAACATGAGAGTTTTGAGTTGCCGTGAGTGTTTGGGTTATAGTAAAAAATTTATATTCTGTGAAGCATACTACTATGAATGAAGTAGAAAAGGCCGTTTCTGTAGTTTCTTTAATCTCTTATTCTGGGGGATAAATCATAGCGAGATATTTACTGAATTCAGAGTTATTCATTGTAATAACATCGTCTATGTATCTGTATATTAGATTAAAAGTTCGAGCTACAGAGACCTTTTTTTGTTTGATTAGACATAACTTTACTTTTTCGCGTTTCTAGCATAAAATTGAAAAAATCACTTAGAATTTTCCATTCACCTTGTTCAATTTTTCCTCAAAAAGATTCAAAATGATCGCAATTTCTCTAATTTCTCTAAGATATTCAGGGTTTTTTTCCACAAAAATTTCCAAAAGGCCTTGGTTTTCGTAAATTGGCAAGTCTTTCTCGTTGTGTTTTTACTGCGCAGGCAGATGTCCTGAAGAAACGACGACGACGGAGAATCGCCATCGCTGTCATTGTGTCTGGGTTAGCAGTTCTTGCTATCGCTACAATTGCAGGGGTTACAAGTAAGTAATCAGGAAAAAAAAAACTTAACTGAAAGAAGAAATCACACCATATATTGGCGACGTTGTTGTCACTTAAATATTCATACTGTCAGAAGAAATAAAATGTTTTTTATGACGTGAAAATAGTATGCACCATGCAGCCATCTAATATTATGGCCAGGAGTTGGTTGGGAATTTCTATTATTTTGTTCTGCCAGTTTTACATGACGTGGCAATCTGCTGTTTGTTCTAATAGACAATGTCATTGTTACTATGCCCAGGGGAAAATTAAAAAAACCCTCTCCGCCCTTACAGGGAAGCAATAAAACATGTATGGTTTTATCATTGTTTTTCCTCTGCAGGTTTTTTTGGAGATGTCTTTGCACTTTTTTAGTCAAAACGGATTAAATATATTACGGTTTAAATTGCAAGGGTTGTTTAGTATTAATTTTTGCCTTTGTATGAAACCGTTCCTTTTACAAGCAACATAGGATTTACCTGTTAAACGCCAGGTTATTGCGTAAAATGTTTGTAGTATTTCGGTTTCTTGCATTAGATTTGTTCAAAATAATTTCGTTTTATAAAGTTGTGACCAATTCTCTACAGGTTAAATAATAGTGTGCATGTTTCGATCTATTTTGCCGACTCACTACCTCGCTAACTAAAACATGTAAGCGCTCCATGTGTGCGCTAATGCACTTCCTCAACGTATCATGACAACTAGGTTCCTGATCTACGGAAGAGAAGACGAGAACACGAGTTATCCTAGGACACTTGGTTACACACAGGATTTGTTAAAGTTGTCATTGTTTTCGACATGCCCATCATTGGGGCAATAGACACTTAGAGGATTTTTTTCTCCAGTAAATGGTTAAGCCTAACGGCATCAGTACCATCCGGGCTCCTGGAAAAAAAATTATATAGCATTTGCATAATCTAATAGATGAAAAATAATGATGTCAATGTGGCCTTCAATTTTTCCCGATTAAGGTCTCCTTTCTCGCTCCAAAGGTTCCCGGAGATCGTCTGATTCGCGAAGTTCCATTGAATGTACTCGAGATCGAGCTACAGAACAGTGTCTACAAGAAACGCCGGTAATCGGTCCAGGTATTTGTTAGGATTTGTAGTTCATTGAAGATGACATTTTCTGTTTCGTACAGTTTTCCCTTGGCCTCGTATGCAATAGTCTCTATTATCCCAGACTCCCAATAATTGAGGCTGGCAAATCACATTAAGTTAGTGCAAAAAACGGCAAACTGGCTTCTTGGTTAATCTAAAAATGCAATTCCTTTGCTAAGTAACATCATTTTGTTAAGAGACTGTTAAATAGACGATAACATTAGAAAAAAGATACTTTGTTTGCAGCATGCGACTCTTCATTGTAGAAACTGATTGCCTAAGTTTACAAGTTCAAGTAATAATTAAATGACCGCCTTTCCAGGTCACAAAATGTTAATAATTCTGTTGATCACAAAGATATTGTTTTGGACAGTATCACCTTTTACTGACTCTCTCTCTCTCTCTCTCTCTCTCTCTCTCTCTCTCTCTCCAGCTATAGTTAAGGCCTATGTTCAGGTTGAAAGCCACCCGTTGAACGATCTCAGCCTCCTACAAGGTGAACAGAAGCAGTTTCATCTCGACATTGTATTGGACATCGTTTATACAAACCACTCTATCAAGGGACAAGCAGACACTTTGTTTTCAATCGATGCTTTCCTGGCTGCGCAAGATAAGGAAATCGGTGTTGGTTTCTTCACAGGTCAACCAAAGGGAATACTGCAGCATACTCCGAAAACTCCCGCGATGCCTAGCATGAGAACAGCTACAGACCATTACAATGTTACAGAAATTACAACCATTGGGCCTGACAAATCAATCGAGGGAACAACACACATATCGGCGCCGCTACCGACGAGGACTATAAAAAAATCGGCTGCTGTACCGGGACATAACGTCACACTTCGTCAACATGTCGCCACAATGTCTGACGTTCAAGTGTCATTTAACTTCGACTCCATACCTTGTGGACATTATGACTTCATATGTGTAGATGTATACCCTATGGACACTGATGTCTGGCTATGGGAAGATGATGAAAAGAAAACAGCCTGTGTAGAGCTTGGAGATTGTATGCGTGAGTATAAATCATTACATTATTGTTTTTCTTGTTTATTTCTTTCTTTATGTGTCATGATGGTGTATTGTATGAATTCAATACAAGTTTTAGAATAGTGTGTATAAACAATCGATAGACCACATAAGGTTGGTTTGATATACCAATGCATTGAATTAAGCAAACAGTTCATTTTAACTGATTTTCATCTAACATAGAATAAGGCATTCGATTGTCATTTAAATAAACCCAGGTACTTGACGTGAAAACTATGTAAGAGATACACAAACACAGCCAAAATAAAAAACTATGTACGTTCACAGCATGAGACAACTTGCCCTCCTGATATTGGGCAAATGGTCACCTGCTGTCAGGCACATAGTCCCTGCTGTGGTATATGAATTACTAAGTTAATACATAGTAGAACTTTATTGAAGAGCAATACTTGATGAGGTGCACAATTACTTTTCTTCCGATAAAACTGGGTAATCTCATTCTGCGAAAGTAATCATTGTATCAATCAATCAATCAATCAATCAAAAGCATTTATATAGCGCCGAAATTCAATGCGAGATAATGTTCTAAGGTGCTGAACATGAACACGAAAATCAAAAAGATCTCCGAAAGAGATACGATTACAAGAACTTTTCGAAAGTGATCAACGTAGGCGACTTGCAAAGTTCAAACGGAAGACTGCTCCACAAATCGCGAGCACTTCTTGAGAAGGAGCATTTCCCATACGTTTCAGGTTACACCGTGGCACATGAAGACAACTTCTCATTTGGTTGAAGTGCGCGAGGTAAAAGCTTGATGTGAATTAGATCTGATAAGTACACAGGAGCAGTGCCACTTAATGCCTTGTTTTTAATTAGAAGAATTTTGTATTGGATCCTTTATTGTACCGGTAACCAATGAAGTTCCTTAAGTGTAGAGGTGACGTGGTCAGATTTTCTTATCCTTGACACAATCCTAGCTGCAGTGTTTTGGACATGTTGGAGTGGCCTGATGTCCTTGGAAGGTAGTCCAAACAGGAGAGGGTTGCAGTAGTCTAATTTGGATGAGATGATAGCATGCATTACTATCTGACAGGCTTCTTTCTTGAGATACTGACCGATGTGACCAATATCTTAAGATGATAATGGATGGCTTTGATTGTGGTGGAAATATGTTTCCTGAAGGTTAGTCGATCATCAAAGGTCACTCCCATATTATGGGCTGAGCTTACAAGCTGAATGACAGAGAAGCCGATGTTGATAGAGTCCATTGAATGAAGTGAATTAAATAATAAGCGTCTCTCGTGATCGACATTAAATCAATTTTTTTTATTCTTTATGTAAACGATGTGTCTACTGTTATTTCCCATTCAACTTTGTCTATTTATGCAGACGATACAAAATTGTTCAAATGTCTTGACTCAGCTGATGACTATATTTCTTCAGCAAGATTTGAACAATATATCGAATTGGTGTGCAAAATATCAGGAGCAGTGCCACTTAATGCCTTGTTTTTAATTAGAAGAATTTTGTATTGGATCCTTTATTGTACCGGTAACCAATGAAGTTCCTTAAGTGTAGAGGTGACGTGGTCAGATTTTCTTATCCTTGACACAATCCTAGCTGCAGTGTTTTGGACATGTTGGAGTGGCCTGATGTCCTTGGAAGGTAGTCCAAACAGGAGAGCAGGATATGCCTATAGGAGGCACCGTGGACTAGTATAGGAGGCACCGTGGACTAGTGGTTAGGGTAACGGACTCACTATCGGAGGATGGTGGGTTCGAGACCCGGTTCAAGTCCCGGTAGATCCAGAGTAGCGGATTCACCGTCGGAGGACGGTGAATTCGAGACTCTAGCTCGGTGTTGTGCCCTTGAGCAAGGCACTTTACTCCTAAGTGCTCCATTGGGGTAGTGGGTTATGGGTACCTAATCCTGTAAATGGGCTAGCGCCCGTTGGATGATGGACTAAATAAAAAAAAAATGGAAACTGAATCTTAATGTTTCTAAATGCTGTATTATATCATTCACCAACAAAAGAAACAAAATAGTCGCTGATTATTCACTGAACGGCTTTATGCTACAACGGGTGTCTTCAGTCAAAGATTTAGGTATAACCCTGATATCCGATTTAAACTTTAAAACTTATATTAACTCCATTATCAGTAAATCTTACAAAATGCTAGGTTTTCTTAAGCGCACCTGTAAATCTTTCATCAATATACAGGCTTTGCGGACTTTGTACATTTCCTTAGTTCGATCAAATCTTGAATATGCTTCCACTGTTTGGTCTCCGAACCAAAAAATATCTCGTCGAAAGACTTGAAACTGTTCAGTTGAAATTTATTAAATTTCTCTGTTTTAAACAAAACATTCCCTATGTATCAGAACAATATGAACAGACATGTAAATATTTTCACCTCCCCCAGCTATTCTCTCGTCGCAAGGCCGCTGATCTTAACTTTTTACACAAGTGCGTTCATTCCGAGGTCGACTCACCCTATCTTGTAGAACAGGTTAATTACAACTTTCCAATGAGGACACTTCATCACTCTGAGTCTTTAAAACCCGTGAGATCTCGGCTAAACGTTAGGAAGTATTCTTTTTTCCCAAGATCCATGTCCGCTTATAACGATTTAGTATGTAAATATAATACTGTTGACATTTTTACTACTAGGTCTGCCTTTCGTCGGACCATCAAAGACATTTTATACAGATAATGTTTGTGTGTAATAGGTTCGTGTACGTGTATGTTTGTATCAGATTTTTATCCTTGCTCTTATTGTCAGACCTATAAGTGGGCCTTTCGCCTGTTGGATCTGAATAAATGAAATAAAGTAAAAAACAATAAATAAATAAAAATTCTCTCATAACTGCCCAAGGGGTCTTTGCGATGTATGATCTTCATGGCTTTAGCTGTGCAATGTTTCCATAATTTTGTGTAGAGGTATCAGTAATTAAGGATATCCAAGTCATAATAGATTGCATCAAGGTAGAAACCTGCACGCGTAAGTTACATTGAAGGTTAACATTTTCTAGTTTAAGGTGTAGCGGAGATTAACTCATTCCTCTTGTTAACGGAACAGGGAATTCTTGAAAAAAAATTAAAGCACCGGGCATATCATGTGAAATTTTCAGAAGATTGTCCGTAATTGACAATCACGTTTCTTCCAATTGTTGTATCATAAATTTGATAATCGGCTGAATATTTTTTCATAAATTCTCAAGTTGAAATCTCATGAAAGTCCGAACACATCTGACAACGCGTCTTCGATAGAATAAATGTTATCTGGCATTAGCCTGTTGGCTTGCAACTTTACAGACAACCAAGCTAAAGGTATGTGTAGAAATGAAAGAGCTAGCAGTGGAAGCACATTAGATGAAGCAAGTAGTTCTTCGACAGTATTCACTCTTGACCTTGTTATAGCTATAGGACCAGATACAGCTAATTCACTGGTGAAAGTGAACAAATATTTAGAATGAATTTGCATCTGAAACCATCTGAGAATGGCGCTGAGGCCTGTATGTGTGACTTATAGATTTTATATATAGCGGATGCCACATTTGGGGCAGGATGCGCTTACTATTTTGGGAGCACCTGACGTCACTTCCCGGTCTTTTGGCCAGAGGTCAAAATCAACATCCCAGTATTTAGCCATAGAGTGTACAAAGTCTAACTTGCTGTCGGCCAAAGTTCAGTGACACTAATGTCTAACATCCATTTCCGCCCCTCAATGTTTACCTTTTGTATTACGGAACACGCACATGTATCCATTCCAAGCGTGATTTCAGTCAGAAAAGTATAGACACCTTTAAGGAGCGCACTTCTCTGAGGGCAAACAGCATATAGTTCTCGCCAAGATTGCTTGTGAAGTCCATTTTGATGGAACTGTTTTGAATCTGTCGATGCTATAGTATTATACAGCGCTACATAATTATCGGTGAGTCGATCTTTTGTAATATAAGTAAGCGTTCTCGAAGGAACCTTGAATAGCCTTGTTACATTGTGAGACTCTTAACACGTGTGCCTAAGAAAGGGCCAAGGACTCTTTGAACTCTTACCAACAATCAATATCTTCAATGGACTTTTATTACGCTTATGGTACCTTTACTTGAGAGTTTTAAGTTAAAAATAGTTCTTAGTAATTGTATTTATATGCAACTTTGAGTTAGTGATTGTTTTGAATCAGCTAATTGTTCACTCGTTAAGTTAAGGCTTGTTTTATGCAATGAGATTTTGTCAACAAAAGTAGACGTTTAGTCACCGTTAGAGGGCATTTACTGAGATGAGCTACATGATCCGTCACCTATTTGACCTTTGATCCCCTTGTCATTTCAGAGGAAGTATTACTTCCTGTTTATTACTTCCTGTTACCCATTTCCTGTATCATATAGAGTATTTACTTACTGTATCATAGCGAGTATTTATTTCCTGTGTCATAGTGTGAACCTAGCTTAGTTCTCACACCCTATATCCTTTTGTTTGATTTGTTTGTAGTTAATCGTTCCCAAACGTTCTCAATGGTCTCAGTACAACATTCTTCTCAGAGACTTTGTTGTTCTCAGTCTGGAAGCATATTTGTATTCGAATAAATCACGTGAAAAATCAGATCGGATATATTTGCTTCATGTTGTTTAAGAGGAAACGCATTATCGAAAATCAGCTGTAGACGACAATTGCACAGTAGTTGTAGACAAATTATTTTGATTCTTAAGGAATTTGTTTGCGCACTACAGAGGTCCATATATCTTTATTTCATGAATTTGACTTTGTTGTGTGTACTGGTGCTTTACTGTTTGTTCTGTGCTGTTTTGTGTCTATGTTTAAGCAATAATGCACCCCCTCCCGCCTCATAATGGACGAAAGCAAACTTTGCACGACATAATGTATGAGGCGAAGCCGAGTACATTATGGAGTGCAAAGTTTGCTTGAGTCCATTATGGGCCGGGAGGGGGTGCATTATTGCTATTATTTATAGTTTTGGCAATGCCAGTGAATTTGTAGTTGTAGAAAACAAATAAAAAAGGAAATTTTAACTGAGTTTGAAGCCAGTGAGCGTCGTCCAGCATGATCGGCCCTGACTCTGTACATATTACATGCACTCCACACTGCACAGTGCACTGCACTGAACACGCACGTTCAGCACAAAAACTGACCAGCACTTTCACGGTTCATTTCGAATTGAAAAACGATGTATTTTCGAAGGAAATGAAAAGTAACTGCATCCCTACCGTCTATATCAAACTCGAAACATCACCTTTAAATATCATGCCATTCAAAAAATCGACACTTTGAAATGCCAGAGATGAAGAAAACGGAATGTTCATGCATCGACATCAGCATGATCAGTGAGCTTGCCGTGCCGTGGTATCAGCTGATCAATACGATCATTATTATGTCGCTAGTAGTACAGCATTCATTGCAAACGATATCAACAGAGTTCAACATTGTTATTCAAATGTTTATATTTCAATAATAATTGTGTCTATAAATTTAATTTTAGATGGCTCCTTGACAAGAGCTATTTTACTTCGGCAAACGACAGAACTTGACGTAAACGGGTGCTTGAAAGGTACTATTGACAAACATACTAGAGGGTTTCGGTACCGTCGCGATATCGAGAACAAGGCAAGGTAAAATCACAGACATGGAGAAAAAAACGATGAATGAAAGTTGTCTCTGATTACAGTCAGTGCATCAGAATTAGGTGGCTGAGATGTTAGATAAACGGAGAGTCCACGGTGGTCATGATTGTTGGTAGTACCTGACCTTTGACCGAGACTTTGAATGGCTTCGTAGTAATTTCCGTAGACACTTCCGGTCAAGGTTGATGACAGCAAGCTGCCGTTGTTGGCCCGTTTACGGCTGGTTCGAGTAGCCTTTCATGCTTGCATCGTTTACATGGCCACTGACATACATAATGCCATGTGTCAAACCCAGTATCGTCTAGGAGTTTGCAAACGTACTGAGTTCTGTTTCACCTATACGGCAACAAAGCGAACCATGTTGTAAACAAACGTAGTAGTACAACCAGCGTATCGGACGGGGACTGCATGCTGAGCGCCAGCCAGACAGACGGCAAGTGCGTGCGTGAGGACTCAAAACATGTAATAAATCGCACAGTCAGACATTATTATCAATATTGTGAACCATTGTCAAGATTTATAGTTTTGTGTATTACATGGTTTATCCGATATTTCCCCTCCTTTTAAATGCGCAGTCCTTTTTTCGTTTTCCAAAAAAATACTTGCTCGCTGTTGGGGCCGCAATGCTGAATAATGGAATACATTATCAGTAATAATGTATGGATATGACGTCACAAAATTCACTGGTATTGACAAAGCTATAATATGATTATAACTAGTGTATTACTAATTTTGACGTAGTGTTATGGATTATGAATGGGTATGATCGCGATTATTTTTTATGGCATTCACCACGACAACTAGGTAACACAATGTGCTGGTGTCCCAGAATACAGCAGTAGCAATTTATTGCGTGACGTTTCCATGTGACAACATTACCTTCGCCTGTCTTGATTTATTACCCACTGATAACTCACTACCACAAAGGAAGTGGTCTTAGGGTGATGTTCGTTCCGGCTGTGATTCACTGCTTTCATATGTATCGGCAGTGCATCGCGGTTCTTTACTCATAGCACAATGGGCAGTCAACTTGCAGAGTTCTGAAACTCTAAACAGAGATATTTTTACATAAAAACAAAAACTGTTTAACAAACTTTGGAGAGGAAGAGAAAACTGTCAGCAACATAGCTGACCAGTCAGCAACATACAGTGCGTTTCACCTAGGTACCGCATTACAGCGTGTGAGATTGACACATTTCATGTACAAAACAAACGATTAGCTCGAGTAATACGACGCATTTCAAAGCTACCAGCTCATTGATTAATTACAGTACATCAGCATGGAGCAGCCCCTCTTTCTAGACTCAGAGATACACTTGATCTACAATGTAACTGTTTTTACAATTTCAGCTATGAGTTGAAGAGCTGAACGTTTTCTTCACAGAAACGTCTGCTCTTGAAATAGAACGTTGATGCGAAACTTTAATTTGAAAGGAATAAAATTAACTCCGTTTCTTGCGTTGAAAACTGACATTTGTGGTTCATGTCAAATCTCGACGTCAATATCGTGATCGGGCTCTGTATATTTCATTTCTTTCTGAAGGTTAAAGTTTCAGCTCTTCAACTCTTAGCTGACATTGTCAAAATAGTCACATTGTAATTCAAGTGTATCTCTCAGTCTAGACTGTGGTGGCCCTATGCTGGTTTACTGTAATCAATCAAGGAGTCGGTAACTTAAAAATGTGTTGTGATACTGAAGCTAATCATTTGTGTTGTAGGTGAAATGTGTCCGTCTCATACACTGAGTTGCGGTACCTTGGTGAAACGCATTGAATGTACGATAGTTTCATTGTCGTAGTTGAACAGCGCGTGGCGACCATGCCAGCGATGCCCAAAAATTGACTGTTATTTGAGCATTTTTACACCGCCTTCTTACTGGAAAACTCCCCAACTGATGCGGTCTTAAAAAAGCCTTCCCTTCCTTTTCCCCCCTCTTATATCAAGTATTACCTTCCGTGCCCTCGGAGATCCACAAAAAACACGCACATTCTACTCGTTACTTAAGGTCTAAGGATTTTTTGAAGTCGTCATTAAAGGAAACTAAAAAGAAACGACTTTACAACACCATTTTTGCTAGTATCATCGTTTGCTGTCCCTGGTTGCATGACTGCTTTCCTTTCTTTTCAAGTTTTAGTAGGCCACGGTAACGTGAACTAGAAAGAAGTTACAAATTGTTATGGTCTTTACATATGATCGATACTTTTGTGTAAGCCTTACTCTACTCCTGATCCCATGCCCCCTAAAAGAGGATTATATAACCAAAATCTTTTAATTTACCGGACATCACTAGAAACGACCATCTGAATAAGAAACCGGTAAGATAAAATTATGGATGGTTTTTTCCTTTCACACCCTTTTTTCATCAGTTCAAGTCACCCCCGCTCGAAATCCAGTGACAATTAATGGCAGCATCGATGTCATAATGGGAGTTCCGAACGAAGTTACCCTGTCACTCATCATCGAAATTGCAAGTAATCACAGAGGAGTTAAATCTGGTCAAGCAAACTATCTGCTGAAGGTTGAGGTGTTCGTGTCCGGCTCTGAGAATGGAACCGACTCCAATGGAGAAACATCGGAAGCCAATGTCACATCTGAAGCAGTGACGTTTCAGAGAAGCGAGGTTCTTCAGATCGTGGCGACGGCGAATCTTGATCTCTCTCCTGAAAACTGTGAAAGCTTTCCTTACGTCTGTGTCAAATTGTCACCTGTGGCAAACTCTGGCTGGTTTTGGTATGGTCAGAGTGAGTATATTGGTCCTACGTGTATAACTCACACATCTTGCAGAAGTAAGTATTTTCACTGTGAATGTTTGTCTACAGTAAACTGGTCTGGTTCTTACAAATATTCAAGAAACACCTCACGGACTGTCTGTCAGTTTATCACAGTTTAAGTTTGTGACAGTGACAATATCAATATATATGATATGGGTGATGTGTTCCATCTTCAACAGTTGCAATGATATTTATGACACTGATCTTTTTTGATAATCATTATGTTTGTAAGTAGTACTTAGCTGCTGATGATAAAACCGCTGACAAAGGAATGAATTTTCCAATTGTCGGCAGGGTTTTATTTTTCAGACACAGTGAAGTATGTGATATCGCAAGAACACAGGATATGGACAAGTGCTCTACAATACTGTCAGGATTTGGGAAAAACACTTCTGCGATTTGATGATGAAGAACGGCTGGTTTACTATTTTTATTACCAACTCAAGATAACAAATAACAGTTTGTAACAATAACATAATTTACTTAATTTAAAAATGCTGGTACAAGGCTGACCATCACGTGGAAAAGTTTGACTTCCAACCTAATTTTACATGCTAGATCAATTTCTATAATGAAATTTTAGCTAACTTATTTGATATGAGGCATGGCTCAATTTCACTGAAGATACACACGTGCGTTGACGCATAGTATGAGTGTGTGCGTATACGGATGTACAAACTTAGGTACGTCCATGCATATGTGTTACTTTCATGTGTAATTCATTTAAGTTCAAATTTCTTAACATTTGATTTCCTCGTTTGCATGGATAATGATTATCATAAAATTGATTATAACGAAATGTTTTATGTGACTTCAGTTCGTATTGAAGGATGGATTGATGTAAACGATAGAAATTCTGAAGGACAGTATCTGCACTCTGATGGATCAACGCCACCGTTCGAGAAGTGGGCAGACGGTGAACCAAATGATTCTGGTGGTGAAGACTGTGTTGAATTACGGTATGCGGCATTTCGTTTTCTGTATGTTTGAAGTCAACCCGCATTGCTCTTAGATGTAATATATATACCAAAAATGATTTTGGTGCGCTTCAGTGAATTGTGTTTTGATTGATTGCGTGTGTGGTGTGGTGAACTGAGAAATGTTTGTCTTTTGAAAACCTTGCAGATCACATTGATATGCTGGGAATTGCCTGGGCGTTTAGTTTTTACCAAGTTTCCCATCTATTTAAAATACCACAAATCATGTGAAAAAAATGTCGCTGTAATTGGAGAAGAGAAGAACTATTATGCCCTTCTTTTGATTGGTTGTGTATTTCTTCTTTAGATGGGATAATGGCCAGTGGAATGACAATGGTTGTGGTGACCCAATACGATTCGCCTGTCAGGAAATAAGTAAGTAAATCCATTTAATTCTTTGAAAACATATATTTGTCAAACGTTATTGCAGGGAGGGTTCCTGGTATTTTCCTCTGCTAAGAACGTAGAGACCGTAAAGATATTAAACTCTGGTATAAGACTCGGGGGACGAGCAATGTCAAAGAGGTGGAAACGTTCACCACTGGTGTTGTTCGGACGGTAATAGCTCACAACAGCTTCTAGTAGGCCGACCTTCAGATTGACAGGTCTAACCTTCAACTCACTCAAACAAGCTAGATTGTCTACATAGTTCTGGTTTCTGGGTTGACTATCTCTATGCCATATTCTATGCTATATTCAAAAGTGCATAATAAAAGACTATCTGGAAATATAATCATTGTTGAAATAGAAAAGATGAATACATCGTTGGCGCCTACCATTGCATAATAACAGAAGTCCTTCAATCTCTTAATAGAGTGCGAATATTCTCTTTATGAGAACTTTAACACCAAGCTCAATGTATCCAACATCATGCTCTATAACGTTCAATTTGTGCTGGGTCTGAGGGATAGGTTCATAGTCGACACAAATTTATGACCGGGCTATTTGAAATGTATATTTTGGTCTTTGGCCTGCTTGAAACCTTTGCTGTTGGCCTAAAGCAAGCATTTACTTTGCGTTTTGCTGTGTCTATTGTAAATTGTGTCAACCCGTTGTTGAGCGACAAAATCAGCGCGTAAATTTTCATTTTTGACAAATGTCTCTCTATTAACTGTGATGTAGGTCATTTTTCCCCACACTCATGACCTGAAGTATTTAGTCTAGAACATTTGCAGGGTTACTGCCCTTCACGACCTAACAACCTTGAATTTAATTAGTCATGTTTGGAATGTTTTGGAAATTTAATTAGTTGTGTAAGATAGATAATGTTAAAGCTGTAGTTAGCTTGTCAATAAAAGTTCTACACTGTTGTTATATGCTCTAATATAAGCACATGAGTATAAATAGGGACTGGCACAGCTTGCAGGCAGACATTTGGGATCGTGTCTCTTGCGTGTTACTTCAAGTCTTTGGAAATTCCAGCAGTATTAATTTCAAGACTTTTCAAGACCTTCATTGGCACACTGGAATTGTGCTGAGGACTTTGTGCAACTTCAAGCCTGCAAGCCAAAGGACTGTTCATTTATCCGACTGACTGTTACAACTCTGAGACTGGAGCTTTGCCATCCCAGCTGAGAAAAGTAGCCTGTACACTTTTACAGTTTGTTGTATTAGCGATTAGTCTTATTTTTTTTAGTAAATTTCGTTTTATACGTAAAGTGCTGACTTCACCTTTTGTTCGTTTTCTTTCATGTAACAAAATTGGGGGCTCGTCCGGGATACGAATATTTGAGCCATTTGACAACATTTTGCTAGCCTTTTCCAAACTACTGTATATTGTGAACTCAGCGAAATATCATCATGGCTGAATTCAAACCAGACGAAATTATGGAGGATCTTGATCAGGACGCATTTGATTCCCTCAGAACAGACAACCTTATTGCACTGGCCGATTTCCTTAAAGTAGTTACAGTTAAAAGATCTATGCGCAACAAGGAAATTCACTACAATATTGTCAAATATTCAGTCATTGTAGGCTAATTTGAGGAATCCGTCTTGCATGATTATTAGCCTCAGTCTACCTTTGAACAAAAAACCTTAGAATTAGAAATACAGACAGATTTGGCATGTAAAAAATTGGCATTTGAAAAAGAAAAAAATACAAATGGAGTTAGAAATGGAAGAAAGACAAAGAGAGAAAGATAGAGAGGAAAAGGCAAAGGAACGACAATTAGAAGAACATCGACGACAGTAAGAAATTAAACGCTTAGAGCTTGGACGTCAGGAAAATTCTTCCCTCCAGACAATTTTGACATCACTAAGTATTTCAGGTTAGTTCCCCCTTCCAAGAAAAGGATGTTGACAAATATTTTCTCCATTTTGAGAAAATTGCTCAGAGTCTGAATTGGCCTAGGGAGTCCAGGTGCATGGTTTTTGCAGAGTGCTTTAGTGGGTAAAGCCAGAGAAATTTACATTCAGTTGTCAGTACAGCAGGCTTCAGATTATGATGCTGTGAAGGAATTAATTCTCAACAGCTATGAGTTTGTGCCTGTAGCTTATCGTCAGATATTTAGGGATTGTGAGAAAGCGAAGGATCAAACTTATGTTGAATTTGCTCGAACAAAAGAACAATTGTTAGACGGTTGGTGTTCTTCTGAGAAAATTTGTCAAAGTCACGAGAAAATACGTCAACTTATTTTGATTGAGGAATTTAAAAGGTACAGCAAACCATCCCACTCCGTTTCTTACAGAAACAGTGCAGGTAAGTTCAATTCCTCATTTTCATCCAATAATTTTTCAAAGGAGAGTAGAAAATCAATTGACAACAGTTCACAGAGTTCAAGTAACACTTTCACATCATAAGATCCCAAGTCTCAATCTCTTTCTGGCAAACATTTTGGTACACTTTCTTGTAATTATTGTAAGAAAGACGGCCATTTAGTGTTAGTGGCGCGGCATAACCAAACTTTTCATAACAATTGTGCATTTTGTGATAAAAGCATGAAATTTGTTGTGAATGTAGATTATTATAATATAAATCAATTTGGATACCGAGCCACCACAGGTTGAGCCTCCTTCTGGTGTTGCGGCCATTTTAAATATGGTGACCATCAGTCACTATAGTTGCTATTCTGCGGATGATTCTGAGTGGAATGGTGGACCACCTCCCTCCACTCACCCGTCTTGACGTATTTCCATCATTAATGCCCATTAAGATTACTACTTGCATTTTTAATGTTTAAAATCAATTTGTATACAAAGCCCTTACACTTATAACCACGTTCTGGTGTGGAGGCCATTTTTAAACATAGCGACCATCAATTACAGTAAAATCCAATAGTTGCTGTTCTACGGATGGTTTTGTGGTGAATAGTGGATGTATTACCATCATAACTGCATATTAAGATTACTATTTGCATTTTTATTGGTTCAGTATTTCATTTTCTCAGTTAAAAACAGGTTCTCTTAATAAAATTAGTGACATTATGGCTGCCACAAGGCCAAAACGGAAGATTGATTGATATGTCAGATTGTTTCAAATTGAAAAAAAACCCGTAAAGGTCAAAGTGGTCAAAGTGGATCTAAGCCCACCGGCTTTAGGTCTTCATCAATTCAATTAGAGTCTAATAATGTGTGTAACACACTTACTGAGATTAAAGCCCTATTATCCCCGGTGAATGAGGTCAAGGTCAATTCTTCTCGAGATAGCATTGTGGGTATTTTCGAACCACTTATTCATGGTGGTTTTATATCACTTTCTAGCGATTTGTCTTCCGCTAAGAGATACTTGGGCGTCCAAATATCTTTTGTTGGCAGATACCCTGTCAATTTCTGAAAAGTCATTTTCAGGTTCTAAAGTTGTTATCAAGGGGTAGATTGTAATGACTATATTCCTGTTCCTCTCCATAATGTCTATTTGTTTTCGGACTTTGTTTCTGGACCTGTGATTTTAGGTTTTAGGCCTTTTTTGCCTTTTGAAGGGATTCACCTTCTCCATTGAAACGACCATGCTGGGGACAAGGTCATTACTTATCCACTTGTGACTGATAATGCTAGTTTAGATCAGGAGGAAGAGCCAATTGAACAAGAGATTCCTTGTTGTACCGTTCATGTGCCGTTACTCGAGCCAGGTCAAAGAAAACATCCGAGATTAAAAATATTCTCAAAAATAATGTCACAGATATTGACTTAAATGACACCTTTCTCAATCGGGTGTTTGATACGCATCATCATCCTTCGTGGATTTGAAACTTCCAGTAAAACTTCTGCTGACCAAGGTCAGACATTTTCCAGATCAAATCTCATTGGAGAACTACACAAGGACCAAATATTTTGTTTGTTTGACAGGGTTGTTGACGAAGCTGAAACTTCAAATAGCTGTGTGTTATTATATAAAATCTGGTATTCTCATGCGTAAATGGAGACCTCCAGATGTCTTGGTTGATGACAATTGGGCTATAAAATATCAAATTGTAGCCCAAAGCCCTGTTGTGGTGAAATATTACGCCTAGCCCATGAAGCCCCTTGGGCTGCAGGTCATTTAGGAGTCAGGAAAAGTTATCATGAAATGCTCTGTCATTTTTGATGGCCTAATCTCAGGCAGGATGAAGCAAATTTCTGTAAAACTTGTCATACATGTCAAATGGTAGGAAAACCAAATCAGACCATTCCAAAGGCCCCTTTACAGCCAATTCCTGCATTTCAAAAACCATTTAATAGGATACTAATAGACTGTGTTGGGCCTCTACCAAAAACAAGATCAGGAGATGAGTACATTTTGACAATTATATGTACATCTACTCGGTTCCCACAAGCCATACCACTGAGAAATATAAAGACAAAGACTATAGTGAAAGCTTTAGTCAAATTTTTCACCTTATGTGGCCTTCCTAAATGTGTCCAGTCTGATCAAGACTCCAACCTTACGTCTAGAATTTTTCAACAAGTAATGGATCAGCTAGGCATTTAACAGTATAGGTCATCCGTCTATCACCAAGAAAGCCAGGGTGCTCTCTAACGATTTCATCAAACTTTGAAAAATATGATTAGGACCTACTGTTTTGACACAAGGAAGCAATGGGATAAAGAAATTCATTTTCTGCTTTTTGCTGTTAGAGAGTCAATGCAAGAGTCGCTTCGTTTTAGCCCATTTGAGCTTGCATTTGGACATACAGTCCGTGGCCCACTCAAGCTTTTCAAAGAGAAATGTTTTGTTAGGCGATAATGATTGTCTAAATATTTTACAATATGTGTGAGATTTTCGTACAAAACTTACCAAGGCATGTGAATTTGCAATAGAAATCCTTGAGTCATCTCAGCAGTCCATGAAAATCAAATACGATAAAAACACCTCAGAAAGGAAGTTTGAACCAGGTGAAAAAGTCCTCGTTCTTCTTCCGGTTCCTTGCAAACCACTCCGTGCTCGTTACTTTGGGCCATATTTAATTGATAAGAAATTGAGCGACTTAAATTATATCATAATAACACCTGACAGGCGAAAACAAAAACAGTTATGCCTCATAAATATGCTTAAGCCACATTTGAATAGAGATAACCCTACTATAACACAGCCTGTCAGTGCAGTCAGTTCAAAACATTATGAAGATAGTGATACTGAAACTGACTTAAGTGAAAATACTCTAAATTCAAAGCTGGGCTCAGTCAAACTCCAGAATTCAGAAATCTTGGAGAATCTTGACTCGACAAAGTTGGCACACCTCCAGCCGTCACAACAGCACCAGGTGAAAGAACTGATCCATGAATATAAACACCTGTTTCAAGATGTTCCGACGAGGACAAATTAATGTCATCTAACATGACGTTGATGTTGGGGACAATAAGCCCGTAAAACAACATCCATACAGACTGATTCCAACGAAAGCGAAATACCTCAAGGTAGAAGTCAAATACCTGCCGGATAATGACTTTATTGAACCCAGTAAAAGTAACTTGAATTCGATCAATTCTCCTCATAACAACTTTAATAGTTACCTCACTGAACCCACAACACATTCCTATTTTACATCTCTTGAATGCCTCGGTTTTCACCAGTTGATTTCTACACCTACCAGAGTGACCAGCTCATCTGAAACATTAATTGACCATATCTACACTAATATTATAAAGCATCCAATTCATGCCGGTACTTTGATTACAGATATATCACAACAAATCTCTCAAAACAGTATAAAGTCTCATATAGAAATTACAAATTCTACAATTCTACTCGCTTCTGTGAAGATCTAACTCATGCTCCATGGGATCGAGTTTATAACTGTAAGGATGCAAATGAAGCATATAATAATTTTCAGAGTGTTTTCGATGAGTTGTGCAATAGACATGCTCCCATTAATGTACAAATGCGCAGTACAAAGAAAAACCGGAAACCATGGGTCACTAAGGCAATTAAAAAATCAATTAATACAAAACACAATTTGTATAGTAAAGTGCTCAAATCAAACTTTGATGTCATTGTAGTTGATAGATATAAGAAATTTAGAAATGTGTTGTCTACTGTTCTTAGGAAAGCTAAACAAATGAATTACAACAGTATTTTTATAGAAAAGAAGGGTTATACCAATGTAATTTGGAAAACTATCAAGCAAGTCCTCGGAAGTCATGAGGAAAAGGCTAAAAAGACCTTGCCAGACAGCCTACGAGTACTGACAACCGGAGTGCATAATACATAGTCTGCAAAATCTGACATAGTAAATGCATTCAATAATTATTTCGTCAACATTGGACCTGACCTTGCCAACAAAATCAATTCTCCTGCACCCTGAATCCAAAAAAGGCATGTGGCCATGACAAAATGCCAGCCAGACTAATAATTGATGGGGCAACTATAATATAAAAACCCTTGACATATATAAATTCTAGCTAGCTGGTGTCGTGAACGGACGTGTTCACACGCAGCTCCTGCAGTCTGTTACTTTGTTGTCGATAGTTTCGACAATACTACATTGTAAGCATCATGCGGCACTGCGGAGATTGTGGGAGTACCCAAGGAGTAACCATATGCAACGGTGACTTAGATTTGTGTCCTGCTTGCAACAAAAAACGATTTCATGTTGATCGATGCTTGGATGCGGTGGTGTCACCAAACAATGGCGACGACGAAACGTGTGCTGATCCTTTGTTATCGAGTGGCTCGGACAGACATCGCGTGTTGCGGAGTTCCAGTTATCAACATGGTACTAACGAAAAGAATTACTATTCCGGTAACGTAATCATTAATGAATTGCTCTGCTTTATTGTCAACCAAATGGACATTTTGCCGTTTGATGCTGTTGTGAAAATATGTGTGGATGCGTTCAATGACCAAGAAATCGAATCAGCGAAACATCTACTGTTTGACGTTTGTGGAGAGACTGGCTCACATCTATTTAAGCGTCGTAAGGGCGTGAACAAATCACAGTCGAACGTGCAGGATGTTTTGACTCTTCTCCATGAGATGGAAGTTGAAAATATTCCATGCTTTGTCGCGAAGGATTTGAAGAAGCTACCCCCGGTAAACTTCAACCATATCAATGTGTCTTCATTGCTGTCACAAATGAACCAGATGAAATACGACATTGATAGCCTTAAACACGGAGTTGACAATATGTCAAAACTTTATTTGACCACTTCTGGGGACATTCGACATATAAAAGAGAAAATACTAGATCTGCCACTTGAAAAGGACATGACTGTGAAATCAGTTACAATATCAACAAAATCTGACCACAGTGAGCACTCTGACATGTCTGTACATTCGAAATCACACCTTGATGATTCGGTCAGTGTCCGTGACTGTGTTCAGCCACTTGTCAACACCACGTCCACAAATGTATGTGTTAATGAAGAACCTGATTTGCAAGTGAATGCAGAAGTACCATCTGCATGTGGTCATAGTGTAAAGACTCGTGAAAACGAAATACCAGATAATGATGCAGATGGCTTCACAGTTGTTAACTATGGGCGATACAGAAGGAGACACAGAAGCTATGCTGATGCAGTTGCCGACAGTCAGAAAAAGGACGACAAGTTAACTAATGATCGTGTTGGAGACCGCCGCTCACCTGCTACTACGACCAAGGAGCTGATACGTCCAGCTGAGAGCGGTCGTAGTAAGTTTATACTTGGCAAACGCCAGCACACCGGACTACAAACAGCCGCTACACAAAGAAAACGTGTCTTTGTGAGCAGATTGAGGCCAGAAACTGA
>LD347155.1:45370-98632 GCA_001465055.1 Ptychodera flava | reverse complement strand
TTAGGGGCGATAGTTTTTAAGTCGGATAAAACCCACGTACTCGGGCTTTATCCTATACATATTGTAAGATTCGCGGACTTGTGATCACATCGATTGCGAAATATTGCCCCAGGTGCTGCAACTTCTCGTGCACGCCAAGAAGAAATCATCCAACGATCCACATGTGGTAGTACAAAGAGAAACAAACTAAATATATATAAAAAACATTATCAATCAGATCATAGGCATTTGCTATCGAAAACAGACGTGTCAGACTATCAATAAACAAAGTACGCATATCATAATATACGGTCCATACCAAATATAGACTGAAAGATTAAGCCGTGTGCGGGCGCTTGCTCACGAATAAATCTTCCGGTCTACTAATGCAATGATACAGTTCCGTCTCCACAAAACCGACTCATCGTAGAATGTACTACGAACGAAACTTATACATAAAATGGGAACAAGTGACGGGAAGAAGTGAATAGAAGGCTGTCTAATAGAATAACCAATGAAATACGATTATGATCTTTGTTATGCATGTATCATGATGGTGCAAGTAAAGCGAAATGATTGATTGGTATCCGAATATACCTATATTTTCAATATAGTACGGTATATTTGAACCTGTTTCATTTTCCAACATGTATATGCTTTCCTACAAGATAATTACATACTTTCAAACTAAAACATATAATTCGATTTGTACAGAAAGTTTTACACCAATAAAATTCGTATTTCGGAGTCGTCTAAATAAGAAAATCTTATTTGCACTTCAAGCTTCGTTTGGCAGAGCTAAGTCCGTGAAAGGATATGACTTTATATCACGGCTGGATTATGTTTTATTGTGAGCTTAACGTTCGTTATCTCCTTCAAAAACGGGACGCTCATAGGCGATCACTCCGTTATCACATTTCCCGGTAGGACATATTAATCTCTCTCGGCGATCGTTCTTCATTGAAGTTACCGATAGTATGAGTAATTTTTTTTCCTTGGCTATTTTAGGCCCTTGCTCAGAGGGCTTTCAGTGCCAGTCTGGCGACTGTATCGCAATATCGTCACGATGTAACTCGCAGGATGACTGCCCGAATGGGGAAGACGAATATTCCTGTGTTGGTGAGTTATTTAGAAACTAGATAAGCACCTGCTACGTCAGAGGAAACAGTGCACAAATGATCCCTTCTGCATACTCATGCGAAATCCATTGAATTCAAAATGGTCGTGTATCATTTGCTGTACGATTATATGATCAGGAAATTTAATTGGAGAGGTTATTTGTCCATTTTAATAAAACATTTGTGCACAATAACAAACTTTTAATTTCTTCGTCTCTCCCACGTTATATTGAAGAGATGTATTGCAAGAGTTCTAACTAACATACGCATACAGACATATCGACGAAATACGACCATCTTACATAGAGGCTTGCTTTAAATATTGCGTAGAAGCAAACCGTGACTGGACTTTTTCAAAGTCAACACTTTCGAAAACATCGATGTGTAAGTTAACATCCGTTCTTCTGTTTTTCTCTATTATCGCCTCTCAAATTTTATTTTCTCAGTCTTTCCCCTCAACGAGTGTTTTCCAAACTTTCGATGTTCGGATGGACATTGCATTCAGCCGTCAGATGTATGTGATCTCGAATTTGACTGCGTTTACGGCTTAGAAGAGAAGTTCTGTAAGTGTCAGCTGCAATTTAATCACGAACCAATTTCGCGTGAATTAATACTCCATTGATATGAATATGAATCTGATGTAACCATTTAACAATGGATTTGACCGTAATTCCTTCTACTCGACTAAAGAATAAGTGTTAAATGTTTTTCTTCATAATGAAAAGTATTTATGATTGTATTCTTACTATTAACTAGCCATTCGGCCATCATAATAATCTCAATTAATGTGATAATTATCTCAAATTATTACAGACACTTTACAAGACAGAATAATTTACAGATCTTAAAAGCTTGTTATTTTTTTCATTACGCTTCATGTTCTATTGGAAGGGGCCTTCTGATTTATGTATGCCACCACCTCAAACATATAAAATGTAGAGATCACATATTATTCGGATTATAGTCATTGAAAGCTTTACACACTGGCCCTGTAGGAATGGCGTTGGAAGATGTTTTATAACGGGCTTCTCCTCTTATTCTAATAAACATAATAGTAAGCGTACCCAATGAATAAAGTTGTAAACTGTACAATTAAATTACAGATTAAACTCTCAGTGACTTGACATTATAAAATGAATTACAATTAATTTTCATACCAAACTGCATATTGTAATTTAATTCTTGAAGTAGTAATCTGCTACAAGTCCTCATTTCTACCACTCTTCGCTCAACACTGCGCTAGGATAAGAATTTATTTGACTCTAACATGCTTACATAAACGGATTTAGTTCATGAAGGATAATTTCAACAACAAACGTTAATGAAAAATGTATATTCGTTTGGTTTGACGTTCAACTTTGATAAATAGAGCATTATTAAAATAGAAGGCGACTCGAAAGTAAAATACTTGAACTTTGCTTAAACTTTACCCAATAAAACTTTTAATTGTTCTCTTACACAATCAGAATGAGAATCAAGTGTCACCGTTCAAAGTTTGTAAATTACCTCAAAATTAGAGATATTTGAAATCCAAACTGGCAACCATCCAAGTTTGAATAGGTTGGATTTCAAAAAACATAAGGCGATGAATATTTTCCTACTCCAAGAACTTTAAAATGACTCCTCATAGGTGGTTGATCAAAAACAAATTGTACAAATATGGAAAAGGAATATATGTCAGCGAGACACTTTCTATTCTTACCTGCCTTTATATGTAATTAGGGAGCTTTATCACTCTGTAGTCATAAATAGGTAAATTTAATTTTGCCATTTAACATGCCCGTTTTCATTATACAGCTAAACATGTGATGTTGATCTACTTTCACAAACGTCATTTAATTTGCATAAAGTTGCTAAAGGCTAAACGACCTGTAACCTTTGGTGTATTTTCAAATAGTTTGTTGTTTTCATGAAACGCAGTTTCAAGTACACCCACTACATTTTCGATAACAATGTCAAGTTTTCAATACGTGAATAAAGCCTTGATTCAACATGTTGCAAAGAATTGAATTAGAAAATTCATTTATCCTATGGAAAAAATGGAGGTATCTGTTGTTCCATTAATTAACGGAGTTCAATTTTTTAGGTCCATGCTTAACTTTCTTGTGTGACAATGGTAACTGTATTCCAGAACCTTGGCAATGTGATTATTATGATCATTGTGGTGATAACAGCGATGAGGTACATTGCGGTAAGTACTTCTTCTCATCAGCATATATGGGATTAAATAGGTTAGCTTTTTTAAGCGGTAAAATGTTTCAATTCATGTTTTGTATACAAAACCCTTCTTACTAACACGATCTTCCAAAGAGGAAAGCATAATTTCTGATACCCTTATTTTCCTAAACGCAAGGAAATGGCAGTGCTGATCGACACATACATGTTAAGCTAGGAAAGTTCTTAGAACTTTAGGAAAAAAGATAAGAATTGTTATTTCCTAAATTTTATTATTTCAAGTTGATTACTTATTTAGGATTCTAAGTGCACCTATCATCGAGTAACACGCAGAATAATTTCATCTAACCTGATTTTCCTCAAGATACCAATTATTTTCCAAGGTTCGCCAAGTTGTGTGTAATAGAGACTCATAAGTTAGATTTCAGTCAAACAAATAGGTGACCCTATCATATACTTACTGCCTGTCTAGATAGTAAATATAAGTCATTGGTATCAATCAAACAACAACAGCAACATCACAGATAGATGTGACATTGTTGAAGGACGATCATTAGTTGTGCATGTATTACCTATAGCTTTGCATGCCTACACATATTACGTGATAATTCCAGATTGGGTATCATACCTGCCATTAGATTCTAGGTCAAGCGCCCCAAGGATATATGTATGATCCTTATCTAGATGGATCAAATTTAGATTTTTTTGTGTTGTACTGAGTAATACTGTAACTATCGAGTAGAAGGTCACATCATGAACCGTAACTAAAGAAGTGATGGCCGGTTGCAATACACAAACAAGTCATCGTATTTCTTCACTTTGCAATTTTATGAGATGGCCCATATGCAGATGTTGGAATCCTTTAGCAAACTGATTTGCTTAAATACGTCTTCCTTATTGAAGTGTTTCCAAGCCACCAATCAGATAGAGAATAGCTCTATTTTCATACACCCTGAGTTGCTATATATATAATAACAATCTACTTATTAGTTACAAACGTCAGAGGTGTTGTAATGAAAAACCTGTCCGGGTCCTCATTTAGAGTACTTTGCATATTTGTCCACGTCAAATACAAGAAATTGTAACATACTTATTGATACGCTTATCATTTTCTTTGTTTGGGGTTTACGCTTGTATTCTTGTTATCTCTTTAGCAAAACCCAAAATACATGATGCGGTGTCAGACAAAAATTGAGACATGTAGCACTCACATCGAAATACTGTGTTTCGAGTTCATTACGAGAGCAAATTTAATGGAGCTATACCAAGTTGATTGGGCCAAGTCATCTAATCGCTCTTAAAGGGCATCCGGTCTTCTATTTAATATTCCTCATTTTTGTGGATAATGACCAAACGTTTGCTTTAAATATTTTATCGCTCTTCTTGTGCTCAAATGTCAAAATCTCATTGTTGGTATTGTGAATAGACAAAAATTATTTCATTTTGACTTGCACATATTCTTACATAAAATAATCGCAATCATACTATCCAAAATCCAATAACACTAGGTCAAAATTCGTAATACAATAGTTGCAAACATAAATAAAAAACAGTACAGAACAAGCAGTAAACAGGTAAATCACCGGTACACACAACAAAGTCAAATTTATGAAAGAGATATTTATAGAACCTCTACCTTACATATAAAAGGTAAACTGTCACCTGTTCCAATTTTGCCACAGTTACCATGGAAAGAGAACATCTAACCAATCACAGATTTTTAAGCTGATCGCCGGATTTTAAAAACAGCGTCCTCAAGCAGGCATCTTGAATAGCACGGAACGCCCCTTTGACCATATATGGGCATATTTAGATTACAGGTGACTGTATACCTTTAATCAAAGCCTCCTTTGTTTTCTTTCAGTTTTTCCTCCTTGTGATAACAGTGAGTGGCATTGCAACACTGGTCAGTGTATTCCGATCTCTCGGCGATGTGACAATTACCCCGATTGTCCAGCCAATGAAGACGAAGTTGGTTGTTAGATTGTCGTATGATTGTAATCCATGAATTTAAAGACGACGAGAGTGATATCTGAATGTAAATCTCCGATACCAATATGCCTTATATATGTAAAGAGAGACAGTGAAATGGTAGACAACTGTAGAATAGTTTACGTATCTCATATACTCAATGTACAATCATTTGACTAGTCTGTCAGAGCTTTGAAGAATATATCCTATTCAGGTATAAAATAGTCGTCATATATCCCGTGTATTTGCAATGTGGACGGTAAAATTGAAGACAACGATTGCCCTACAGTTTAAGACACAAGCAGTGTAAATTATATGTCTATGTAAAAAGCCATTGAGAATATTTACAATTGCGTCTGATTGTCTCCGGATTGCGACAATTTGAATTTTGAACCAATATCCAAGGAATAGTGTTCGGGCGCTCTACCAAGGGGACTATGGATAAGATCAGAATGACTGACGTTTGCCGTCCTTTTTGACGTTGCTTCCCCAATGAGACCTCAGATTTCACATTTCTTCATCGTAGACGTTTTAAGGAGCCGTAATAGAGTTCAGAAAAGTAACAAAATCTTCTGTAAATCCTGTTAACACATAAAAAAATGAGCTTTTTTTTGAAACACGCATTTTCGGATAACCAAACATATCATTAAATGTTTCTCTGTATTAGAATAAAGCTGTTTCTGATTTAATTGTGTCAATTTGAAACATTTTGTTTACCATTACTGACCTAAGACGAACTTAACACCTCCTCCGCACCTGACTTGTCTTTAAAGTGATACTATGCACAGCGCAAAAGATTCACTCGGCAAAAAAGAAGAATAGAAAGCCACGTGGTATCGTATGAAGTAAACTTTGAGTTCGTCACATGCGTATACAAAATATGAGCAGCGTAAAACATTTGCCTTAATTTGCTTTATGCTTCACATAATGTTTAAATGATCTCCTTTTTGCTACCGTATGGAAAGTATTGCACTAAAAATTAAGACAATGACGATGGTAACAGTGAATAGAGTATGGTGTAATGACTGGCATAATGATGATGTGGTGCAGGAAGGGCTCTCTCTCTCTCTCTCTCTCTCTCTCTCTCTCTCTCTCTCTCTGTGCTAGCACCATGATTGGACTCTCTGAAGTAATTAGTTAAATCATATGTTGCCCGAAATGACTTCCGTTCATCACAGATACATTTACATCAGCCTGGTCTTGACTATTTTTAAAAGCAATACGTATTGAAGTAAATATCAATGTATGACATGCTTAAGCGCTAGATCCTACAAAATCGTCATCAGACTTTGCCCGTGCTACAGTTCTGTTGTTTATATCGTCAAGTATCATTCTTTTATAAACTGTCTGTCCTTTCCAACTCTAATCTGCTTGACTCAAAACCATTACAAAGATTCACTTTATAGAATTATAAATACCATATCCGATAATTGTAGCTTTTAATATCAGTTATTTACAAATGTTTTCTATTCTAACAATAGTAACACCCAATTATGTATTTTGGTTTCACTCATAAATCTTTGCAGAGTTAATGTTTGAGTTTGATTAAAAAGGGCAAACAATATGTATAATTATCCTTGAGTGGTGCATTTGTTTTAATGGTATTTGTATCTGTTCCCCTAATAGTCGAATTTTGCCTGTAATGACTTATCAAAAACTAACTGAGCGTAACCCAAAATACATCAGCAGGTGTTTAAATATTGCAGTATGACAATGTCTGTCACGGTGACAAAACAGACGCCCCCATAGCTGCGAATTTTATGCATTATTTTCATGATTATGTTTTCAAACCAACGTTGGCTAGTGTAAATGAGCTAACTGAAGGACGTGTATAGAAGTACTGCTGCTGGCTGATTTGAACCATACCTAAATATTGTAACAAGTTAAATAATAAACGGGCTCATTAAATGGCGCCCCCACGGAAAAGTACAACAACACGGTATTTTCTGCGCACTTGCACCGTTATCATCCTAGAGACAAGCATGATTCTAGTTATTTGAATGCACAACACACGATGGCATCGAGAAAAATTGATGATTGCTTGGCATTAATATAGGTTGAAGCATTTTAGGATAATCACTGTCTGCCTTTCACAATGCGGACTGATATGACTCCTGGTTATTGCATTCTCTTTTCACTGTTGGTTTATGACAACCTATAAAATCGTGAATCGTTCAACATGACAAGAACATTCAAGAGCAAAATATGTTATCAGTAACTAAGCCAACACAGGTATGGAGTTAACATCACTTAGCCGTGATGGCGCCGGTGAATTGTTAATCGAGGAATTGTTCTCGTAATACTTCTGTGATCGCCCATGGAAAATAAATCACATGCCTCGACACGTTGTTCCGATAAAAAGACCAATCTTAGCACTGCAATAAACAATGCATAAAAAATATAACATTTGAAGTATTAGCATGGATTATCGCCTGTATTTTAGCTGACGAGTGCATATACAGATGAATACAGTTAAGAATCCATTGCTTGGATTCAGCAAGCCTGTATTCATGTGTATTCATATTAATTGACGTGTATTATTCTTCAATACAGGCGACCCAGTTAGTGTGAATTTATCGTTTTTAGTTGTTTTACATACAGTGAAAACATTGACATTTATACGTTCCTGACAGTTCCGGCATTATTATGCTGTGCCCATTAACAAAACTTTGACGTGGAGGACGCCTATAATTTTAAGTAGACATGAACTGCTTTAAGTGCTGAGGCATAACAAACAAGAACGCTGGTGGGCGCCCTGCCATTTGAACACCAAAAGAAAACAAGTTTGTGTACAGGCAGTTTTTCACTTAAAAGTAGTTCTACGGTGGGAACCAGCAACATTTTGCCCCTTGAGCAGCTGTCTTAGTATCAGAGGGTTATAATTACCCTACCGACAAGTAATAAATAGGCTTTTCATGACGACTGGTTTCATACCGAACCATCTCATCTGTTCTTTATTTCATTTGAAAAGCCAGCAAAGTTGAGATTAAACGCTTTGTCCAAATTCTTTGTTTAAAATTTGCCCCTTACTGCAGGAGCTTACAGTGTAAGTATGCACAGAGGGCAAACTTAGCTCAATAAGGCTGTCTATTTATATTAACACTGAAGGAAACCTTTGACAAGTTGCATTCTGAATCCACTCCAACTTGTTTTTATTTCTCTTTCTTATGATATAAAAATCTCTGATTCTAATTTTTCCTACTCTTTGTCTATAAAAAGCTTGGAAAGTGATATGTGTCAGAGAAAACAAATAGCAATCAAACATTTGTGGTGAAATAATAAGCCATGTTGTATTTGCCGATTTACCTTCAAAAGAGCTCTTCAAATCCGCGATCTCGCGACACTTTCATATTTGCTGTTTCGATCTGATGGAGATTGTGAGCTACATGAACAAGTCAGGCAAGCTTATATAGGGAAATTTAAAGCTGTGTTTACAAAATTAAGTTACATTTCGGTTGTTCAAAATGTTGTGAAAAATGTCACATTGTATTTTTTCTTAAAGGAAACGTGTCCTACGAAACGGCACAGCTGAGAAAGACCTCGTTAAGAAATGTGCTCGCTTCGAAAGTCGATATATCCGAGTATTATAAAGATACAAAATACTGATTCAAATGTGCGAAATAACCTGGTACGTTAAGAACGAGTTACCCGTATAGTAACAATGCCCTCTCACTTCTAAAACAATCAGCTCAAAGGGCGTATGGTTGTCATAAAGAACAGTACAGTGCTCATCGTAATAGTTCCTTGAAGATCCATATAATATCGTTAATAACACAGTGATGCTTTAGCATTCTTTCCAGGGTGCACGTTTCTTCACCTGCCAAAGGTTTCTTCAGGCGAAGTTCAAAAGTCAATACCTAACGTTGAGGGCGTGTTCACATATGGTCTACGTTAACACGGCGTTCAGCTCATAAAGTAACGTGAGAAACAATATCGACTTTCACCGATGAGGGCGTGGTCCAACAAACAACAGTCCCAACGAGAAGCTTTCAAATCAAACGAAATGAGTTTCGAGCATCAATGAGAATACCTATCACAGTGTGGCAATTATTCTGCATCGATTTAGAAAGTATCGTCAAGGGCTGGTCAGTTTCTTCGGCCTGGGGGGAGCGAAGGATTCATGGGGAGGGGGGTTCACCCTGTTTTTGACTTTGGTGCCGGGGGTCATCATGTTTTTTAAATGTCCAATGCGGGGGTCCATGTGTTTTAAATTTCGACACGGCTCATACTTGCATAAAATGCACTGGGCCATGCCAGCCACAAATTTCATCATTCCGTGGCATTTTTCGGCGCGCCGGCGCCCTTCGGGCGCGTAACTTTAATAATAATAAGACATGTTTTTTTAGAGCCCCGTCCTTGTGCACAACTTTAATATATCAGACATATATATCTGAGATACCTGTATATTTAGAATTTTTCAACGGTCCCCTCGGGTGCAATTCTTTAAAATATCAAACAGTACTTTTAAGCATGGCCTTCAGCTGCATGATTTGCATATATCATATATATATATATATATATATATATATATATATATATATATATATATATGTGTGTGTGTGTGTGTGTGTGTGTGTGTGTGTGTGTGTGTGTTTAATATATATATATATATGTGTGTGTGTGTGTGCGTGCGTGTGTGTGTTAAATATTTTTCGGCGCGCCCTTGGGGCGCAGTGAATTAATATATCACAGGTATATTTCAGAAATATTGATGTCAGTAAATCTTAAGTCCGTTTTGCAAAGTGTACTTATCATTATGAAATCTGCAGTTTATATGAAAAGCATGACAAGTACCTGATTCTTTTCTGTTTCCTCTATTAGAATTCAGTATTAGAAAGCAACATGACTGCATGTCGGGAATCGCTAACTTAGACCCTAACTTTCCTTGCAAACTATCTACACCAAGATTCTATACTTCTTCACCCAAGTTATTCATAGCAAACCAAAGCACTCGGCATAACAGTGACCAAACGTTTACCTGCAAGATAGATCATGGTTGTTTACTTTATTTCATATATAAATTATGCTGAATACTTTTGTTTATTTCTATCAACTAACTAGTTCATTTCATTATGATTGCATTGTTATGTTGCATAAATTGTTTCTGTTTTGTATATGTGTTTGATTTGTGACTCGCCTGCAAATCAAAATTATTATCTGCTGAGAAAGATGTTGACGACACTTAAGATGAAATCTTATATATACTGGTTCATTAGTAGAGCATCAACATGTTGATGCTTGCCCCTGTACTGCAGTGAGTTGCACATTGCGGTATTTTCAGTATTTTTATTCCGTCGGAGAGTTTCTTATCCTCTGCACATATGACGTATACCTCATATTCAGTTTTTAAAGGTAGACTTTATCTTAGGGACAGATATTCGGACTCTGAATTTTTACAATTGTTCTTTGATCTAACATTTTTACGGACACGTTTTAAAGCTCTTAAGTTTAGAGTAACAAAAAATTGCCAAGGAATCGAAAAACAAATGTTTCCCTATAGAGTTCAGTATCAGGGAAAGTAGCCATTTTGAATTTCAAATATCGGTAAATGACAGTTAATTGGTTCTTCTGTAAAAAATTTTGCGCGGTGACCCCTGCATTATTCTTGCTGTAGAAAGAGAGTGGTTGAAAGCTTCATTGAGGAAAGTTTGAGCGAAAGTTTAAGTCTTTCACTGTCGAGGCGCATACTACCTTAAAATGTGAAAACTTTTTTTTTCGACCAATCAGGAATATTAGCATATCGTGGTCACCCAATGAATTACAAAAACAGCTTGTGGCTACAAAACTATAATACTGCATTGGAATTTCAAATTCCGTGTGGAGCAGAGCTACAATCTGTCGCTTTGACAAAGAAAAAACTTGCCAAATGCCACAGCTTCTACATGTGGATTCAATATTTTTCAACTATCGGAATCGAACCTAGGTTTATCAACGGTATCTGTGCTTATTTATTTTTCCTCTGTCACGTTTTAACACAATGTTATCATGGAACGTCCATATAGGTAATTTATGCAAAATACTTAGTCAACGAATTTGTTTACTGCGCAGATTACGTTGATATATCCCTTTTGATCGTCGTATTATCTTATATCATGGTCTCATACAGAGTACTTTAGAATATTGTTGTGTTGTTTGGGGTAATGCAACGGCAACTAATCTTGACAAAGTTTACACTCTTCAAAAACGGGCGTTACGCACACTTTTTGAGTTGTCAATTGATTTTCTCTCAGATGCTTTATTTTCTACATTCAATGTTATGTCGATTTGACAAAGAATTTTTTATTTCATGGCACTTTTAAGTTTCAAATGTATGAATGGTTATGCTCCACAATATTTATCTAATTTATTTACTCCACAAAGTAATGTTCATGATTATTTTACACTCTCTACTGCACGTGAGAATTGTCATGTACCAAGATGTGTTTTAGGCACTTGACAACGTAGTTTTCATTTCCGTGCCACGAAAGTTTGGAATTCATTACCGAGTGAAGTGAAAAATTTGACCAGTCTGTACACATTCAAATGTAAACTGAAAGAATATGTTAAAAGAAATGTTCCCCTTTAGTATACTTTTGTTTTCTTGTATTGACAGATGTATTTTTTCCTTTTCTCGAAAATTGTATGAGCCCCGATGAAAATTACTATTTCAGTAACTCGGCCGCTCAGTAAAAGTGTAAATAAAAATAAAATAAAAATAAATAAAATGACCCAATTTTCCTGACATGCAGTTTGTTTACAAAACAGTGGAAGCAGATATCGACAGAATGCCATTTCTGTCATGTTGTCGACAGGCAACAGAGCGGTCGTTCTTTACAAGACATCATTGACTCTCTCACAGCCCCTTGTCCGCTACGCAGCTCTAGTCTACCCTAAACCATATGGTGATGCGCCCTCAACGGTCTAAAATACTTGCAGGGCGTTTTAACAACCTGCACAGACATATAGGTGATCTAATTAGTCTAGACAATCCAAACACATCAAATTACTAACATCATATTTATCCTGATGAATTGGAAATCAAATAGAAACAACAAGTTGGTACCAATGGGCTACACACTAAGCTGTATGACAAAAGGGATGATTTCGATTTTGAAATCATAAACTATCCACACTTGTCAAGTAATATTCCATCTGCACCTGCTTATGGTGTGTACGAGTCTCAACTTCTAAGGTATTGTAGGGCTTGTGTTTCCCACGGTGATTTTCAACTGAAACACAGCTCATCGGCATCAAAATTAGTGAGACAGAGATACACATCAAAAATACTCGCTAGGACTTTCAAAAAGTTCTACAGTTGATATGACGACATTGTGGCGAAATATGACATCTCGGTCACTCAAATGATTAGCGACAGCATTCCCGGCTTTGACTTATAACAGTGATTCATATACTGTATCATTTCATACAATATTCAGAAAATTTTGGGACCTATCCTGACTGATTTAGCATGCTAGCGGGGTACCCTTACCCATTCCGGACACCTGGTACCACCACTAACTATCAGTGGTTCAGGATGGTCCTACTTAAATTTATAAATCAAAAATGTCCCATGGACCTGGTAATATATTACTTTGAATGGAAATGATTATTGGACCAGTTTAATGTCATATTTCTAACAAACGATGCTCACCGAACATGCCAGGTTACACTAGTGTAGCGGAGCTTTGCTCGGCACAACTGCTCAGGGCGATAGCTTTGAGAGAATCTGAAGATGTTCGCGGCGATTGAGTGGATGTCGTACATTCGTCTTTTAAATAGGCAAATAGTTATCGTTGGGCGATATATATTCCTCACATATTTATATTATTTAAAGCTAATCACACTAAACAGGACTACATGACATTAATTGCCGTAAATTAAAAAAACAACACTACAATTGTTTACTTTTATAGAGGAGCTTGGTATCATGTTTGTAAGTGATGTCGCATGACGTGTCACATCATAATTTGCAACAAGTGTCTACTTTTTGAATTACAAAACAAAGCTGTCGATCGGTTTTGGCACGTCTTAAAGCTCGAAAACTGACCAATTGCTCAAGCTAGTGTGACAGACGCCATTTTGTGCTTAGACCGTTCGGCTACGGCTACTATAATTGGAAATTGCTAAAACCGACTCGGAGTTACATCAGTTCTACAGACCAACAAGTCTTTACAATGTAGCAAGATTACTGGCCCCTTTTATCAAACACGTTGGTAAAAACTGCCTTCATGGCGATGAATAGTCTTAAAATATCTATGTCACACTTTGGTGACCTTTGTTAGCCGAATCACTTTAAGTGCAATCCCAAACTGAAACTTGTCTATAGTACAAATCAATGATACAACCCACCATTCTTGTGAACAAACTGTTCTTAATTTTAAGTGGAATACGCCTCGGGGACAGTAGTTTGGACCGTAAAACGTTTACAATTCTTTTCTGATCTACCACTTGTTGGGGCTCATTTTAAAGCTCTTGGTGGCAAGATTTTCACTGTCTTAGTTTTCCGAAAAACGAAAATTTTATATTCCCATATAGGATGGCGGTCATTTTGAATTTCAAATATCGGTAAATCTTGAGTTATTTGTTTCTCCGGCGGTACCAAAATTTGCACGATGACCGATTATTTTTGTTCTTAACTTTATAAGAGAATCATGGTGAAAGATTCCTTGACGAAAGTTTGAGCAAAAGTGTAGGTCTTTCACTTTCAAGGCGAAAACTACCTTAACTGTGTGTAAATGTTGCCCTATATTATTCACCCGCTATGTCACCTCTTCTCGTTATTTGTCATACAGGTAAAATTCAGGCAATGTTGTTTGGGATAAACATAAGGTATCTTTTATCAGAATAATTCCACAAATGTCCCGCCGACGTCGAAAATAGGGCCGAGGTCAACAACCATACAAATTCGTCCTGACTTTTGAGTTATAGAAAAGAAATAGTTTATAGGTAAGAGTTTTGTCCCGTTGGCATTCCTTATGAAAAGTCGAGCTTTTTTATTTGCCTATTAGCAATGTAACATTGTAAAATGCTTACATTCAATTGAGTATGACACACAATGAGCAAATCCTCTTTGTGTTTTATTGTAGTTTTCATGAAAATCGCCACGTGCTTACATATATATATTAAGATTACACTTAATAGATACTTGTCTGCCGGCTAAATGGTGCTGATTTTCCCACCAGTTATGAAAAACAAGAGATCCTGTAGTTGCCTGTCAAATCAGATATATATAGAGAGATAGGCAAACAGACAGAGACAGACAGAGTCAAAAATACAGGGTCATACTCAAACAAGATGCACATATTAGAACGAATTATATGCTACAACGTTTTAAAAATGGGATTACGATAATCTATCTAGATGGTTATCGAACATGTTAAGAGACCAAAGTACTTGGTGTTTATCATCCATGCATTTACTGCGTACCTGTTTGTGGTGTGGTTTTAAGGGGGGAAACACAGACAAAAAGAGAAACAGACTAGCAACGGCTATTGTTCAAGACATGAAGCGGTTACGTAACCCATCCATGTTCACCTCGCCTCAGGTAGCTCTCGCCTCTCTTTTCCGAAGAGTGCCGACCATGCATCCTTCGGTAACTTTCGGATTTTCGCAAATTGTTAAGAGAAAAGTATGTTCGGCAAAGTTTGTGTTGTTGTTGTCGTGTGGTGCTGAGCGGAATTGGCGTGCTTGCAAAAACGGGAGTGTCTTGAGCTTCAAGAAAGTGAGTTTTACCATTTTAAAAATTCCTCTCATATTTTTATGAATATATAATGAGTGTGTTTGAACCAAATTTGAAAGTCTTTTATCAATACTGTCTGGAAACACAGACAAAAAGAGAAACAGACTAGCGACGGCTATTGTTCAAGACATGAAGCGGTTACGTAACCCATCCATGTTCACCTCGCCTCAGGTAGCTCTCGCCTCTCTTTTCCGAAGAGTGCCGACCATGCATCCTTCGGTAACTTTCGGATTTTCGCAAATTGTTAAGAGAAAGTATGTTCGGCAAAGTTTGTGTTGTTGTTGTCGTGTGGTGCTGAGCGGAATTGGCGTGCTTGCAAAAACGGGAGTGTCTTGAGCTTCAAGAAAGTGAGTTTTACCATTTTAAAAATTCCTCTCATATTTTTATGAATATATAATGAGTGTGTTTGAACCAAATTTGAAAGTCTTTTATCAATACTGTCTGGTCTTACTCAATGGTTTACGGTCAGTCATACCGCCTTTTTACACGTTCGTCAAGGAGGGACATGTTTATGAAACCGCTGGCGTGTTATGTTCTGATTGGCGTGAAGCAGTGTTTCTGTCCTGAGAGCTCACAACGTAACTATGGTTGCTACGCGACTGGCAGCACGATGCCATCTCGTCGTATTTTTCGCATAATCTCGTGCAATTATCAATCACAAACAAAATCTCCTCAAAGTGTGACACCTTTCAAGCTCATTTTAATATGAAAAGGCCATAGTCTACCGTGATGACCATGGAACAAAAGGCATGCTGCGTTGCTAGTCTGTTTCTCTATTTGTCTGTTGGGGAAATAAACAGAGCTGACTCACTTTTGCAAGACCACGGCATACCATCCTCTTGCAGAGTGAGGGATCACTGAGTAGCCATGACAGATGAGTGTCACCTCATTACTGTAAGATTCCTTAAAATTGTCAGACATACAACGAAAAGTAACAACGATGTGGTCTTACTGTTTAAAATACCATAAACCAGTGTGCTATTCATAAGAATTGTTTTGTACACTGTTGTTGTGAGTGCAAGACAACATTCATCGACGCAAAATAACCTAAGGCCAAAAAAACAAATTGTGCTGTTCCGAACATGGTTTTCAAAAATAGGGTTGGTAGGTCTGCCGGAATTTTGTCCCTTAATATTTAATTTTTAAATATGCATTTTAAGGGGTTCAGGGCGGTCAAACACTGGCCGCAACATTTTCAGAAAAATATATCATACATATAAAAGGGAAAAAAACATAAAGAGACATCCTCGTTCAAGCACAAATCGAATACCAAGTAAGAACGTGTTCTTTTAAGCCGGGTAGGTCGGGTCATCGGAACAGCACAATTTTGCTCGGCCTAATGAGAGTGCACTTTCGTAGAATTAGGAACTCTTATAATACAAGAGGTAGCATAAAGAGGTAGCACAGCGATTTTTGTACTCTGATATGATTCAAAACCTCAAGGTGCCTCTTATTTCCTGAGATATTCATTGCAATTTGCAAATTGAATGATATAGTCATTAACTGTGACTCACCAACGTTTGCTTATGACAGACAAGAAATTAAACAGATTTTTTGTTCATTTTAAATTTCCCGCCATTTTCAAAATCTTGCCATGTTATGGGAAAAACGGACTTTTTTGGGAAAATTGAATCCCTTTCCCGTTCTTCCAGTGGGGTGCACCATGTTGTAGTTTAAAGATTCAAACGGGGAGAGGAGAGGGAGGGAGGGAACGAGAGAGAGAGAGAGAGAGAGAGAGAGAGAGAGAGAGAGAGAGAGAGAGAGAGAGAGAGTGAGAGAGGGAGAGAGAGAGGTGAAAGAATCACCTACAATATCTGACACACAATTTAGTGACCCTTTTTGTGTATGTAACAAGTGGTAATTTTAACCGCAAGATGTTCCCACAACCGAGCTCAAGCATAACATGAACTTTTCTCTTTAATGTAATACATTGGACCCTGTGTTCTTTTCCTTGGGGTATACTTACACGTTTTGTTTTGTAACATTTCTCTCAACTTTTGTTGCTATATTGAACCTTTGACTTCAATCATTATGAGGCAAACTTTACAAGTTTCCCCTTACGGATGAGACTTTAAGATGATTAATGCTCTATTCACGACAATGTAGCCTGTCGAGGTTTAACTTTGTAGTCTATGAAATCCTTTGAATTCGTTACATGAGTTTATGAAGGATTAGGAACAAACAACTTTCTTTGCTTTAAGCTATATATAATGTTAAAGTGGTGTTCCCCCATTTTAAAAGCTGCACATTAAATCAATGATGACGATGACGATAACAACCACACAAACTATTTATTTCTCCCATTACTAAATTTAAAATGTACAGCAATGCTTTCCCAGCGAATAATATAGTGATTAATGAATTGTCGTCAATCCGAAACATTGGTTGCTTTGGTACCTCGCATACTTAACAGAGAGTGGTTCATCTCTCCCTGTTCTTGTAAAACTTGTCAAGGTTTTGGGATTTTGACATGGCTTAAGGAATGTTTTCGCGACAAAGGATGAGTTACTATGAAACACTTCAAAACATCACTTTTCCCTCCGAGATAGAATAAACGCTCAATAGAATCCAACGGAGAAAAGCATTAAGTATTTTTCTCGTTTCCCTGACGAAAATGCGAGAAAATTACCACTAATGAGATATGCAACATGTTTATTGTCGGAATTCCATAAAGATCGGTCGTCTAATAAGTCAAACCACAAAAATTAAGTATCGGAGTGTAGGAAGCACTCTCTCATCTAGCATACAGTGAATTCTGGGTGTTCACCTCGACTGTACATAATACTTGTAACAAAACGTTTTGTATTTTCTACTCTGGGATGATAGTTCTACTGGTGGACAGAATTGTCCCCGAAGCTGTCTTTCGCCTAGTCAAGTGTTATGTTCATTGCATCGATAAAGTTTGTGTGCGATATGTGATAGTGAGTGTAGGAGCGTGAGTGCGTGGAGGGGTTCCAGTCAGTCACATGCAACAACTTAGTTCGGTGATTGAACCACTCTTTTTGTGAGTTAGGATTTGATCGAGCGGCTCTGTCTGCTGCTTTTCCGCTAGGTGACCGGATACCGATGGTTGTAGGTTCAAACCCGATCGAAAACACCGTTTTATTTGTTGAGTGTCAGCTTACACACGTCCATATAGGATGGCACAGAAAGGAGACACACAAGAGGCTAGTCTTTAGCAAAGAAATGCATTCTGGGATGGTGAAAGTGTTTGTAAAAGATATTTAAAATATCATTGTCCAACGTAAGATATTTGATGAAGGGATCTTAAATATTCGCAATAAAGTGGTATTCAGGTTGAAAAATAAAAGATTGTGGCAGTGTAAGAAAGTTTCTAACGATTACGTGTTTTCGGGCAAGCTTATCTATACATACATGTAAAAGTAGCTTAGAATATCACACGTTTGGCTAAAATTTCTAAAACGTTAGTGCTAGGTTTTCTTGACTGTTGCAATAAATAAGACTTTACAAAACCTAAACACCAATAGGTATACAGGATTTGTTCTGTTGGCATAATTTGTTAGTGTCCACTAACTGTTACCCTACACGATGTTAAAGAAACAACATTTATCTCTAAATATATCATACGGGAAGAGGAAACCTATGATGAAGTTCCAACTGCAGTAGCTCATTCGCTGCACTACCTATTTGAGCCTCCCATGAGCAATGAAGTATTCTCTCCAGGAATAACTGAACAAATATCGCATAATTTACATAACAAAGGTTTATGTAAATTAAGGATAGTAATTACAGGGGGCTTGAGTTTGGGGAGGGAGGGTCGCCATTTATCACCCAAGTATTTTGACAGGATCATGTATTTGTGGGAGGGTCACCATATTATGCGCAACTCAAAAAATGGCAGATATGGCTTATATAGTGTTTCACCCAAAAATACCAAAACATAATACATGGCCATGGAAGTCCATCGGGTAAACTATTGACAGTTTCCCAACCCCACAAAACAAGCTGTTTGATAATATATAGCAAGTTTGATAATATATGAAGATGTATTTTGGTTAAGGTTGGAAGCATGTGTTTACAAGAAACTGGATTTTGGAATTTTACCGAAAGGTTGATATACATGGTGGTCTATTAGGAAACTGAATATTTTTTTCCGATATAAAACTTGGCAAATCTGTGTATTTATGTACGTTTGATTATTGATCTTGATGTATTTGATTAGACTAGGGTGGTTAGAGGTGGATATGTGTGCAAGAAATTTGAATTTTGGAATTTTCACCGAACTATTGATTCACTATGTACATGGCGGTCAATGAGGAAACTATGAATACAGTTTTCCTATGAAAAATTGGGTAAATCTGTGTATCTTTGTACTCTTGATTATTGATATAGTGTACTTGATTAGCCTGGGATGGTTACAAGTAGAAGTATGTGCAAGACTTTGGAATTTCACTGAAATGTTGAATCACTATGTCTATGAGATAACTATAAACAATTTTCAAATAAAACATAAAACTAACAATACATATTCATTTATAGACAATTGATAATTGATATACACTTTGCCATCTGTCCAATATCAATTTTGTCTCTTGTCTTCCATCAGTTTTAACTGTTCAAGGTGTTAAATTTAGGATACCACTGCATCTTCTTTGCTTGTGAAGCTTGTCGATAATGTGTATGTATTTCATTTGTTATTTCTAACTGAGGAAATATCACATGGACAATCGAAGGTTTGGCAATGAAGTCAACTTCTGTTAAAAGGGACTCTCCCCCGAAGATAGGATTGAAAAAATGACCCTTCCGTTTGGACAGTTTCTAAAAAGTGACCCTCCCCATCCTCGCCTGTGATTACTGCAGGCTCCCTACGGCTCAGTAATCAGCCCGCTGGAAAGAATTAGGTTGAGTTTATAAAGGAATAAATTACCTCGACTCGAAGGGAGATTAGCGGTACGGTGCGTTCGACCACCAGTCAGGACTTGACTTTTAAATCGCATATAAAGCAGTCTGGACACAAGCATCGTGATCTATAGTTGACACTCCTTGCACTCCGATCGGAACACATCATCACAAAGATAGCAATCTCTTCATCTATTGGGGCGATGGCCAATAACAAAGTAGAACCAGTAAGTGAGGATCCAGCTAGCCAGGTAAGTACATTTTGTAGAAGTCTTTCAACACGCTTGAAAACAATTTCCCTTTAAACTGAGATGGCGATATTAGAACTCCTTTTCAGAATTTGTTTCTTCTTAAGTAGACACCTCTTCTGTTCTGACATTTCCCTCCAAATTACAGACACGACGAAACTTTTAACTCAGCGAAAATAGTGTAGTGGTATTTCCGAAAAGATAGAAAGATTGACATTTAAATGCTGCATCGTCTTTTCAAATAATATTCGAGAACTACTGGAGAATTTCCAGAGTTTTGTTCACGCGCAGCAGAAAACTTGTTACGTTCAACTTTTATTATGGCAAATGGTCAAGCATGGTAAAAACAAGGCGAAAGATGTCTATAAAATGTCCATAAACTCTACTTATGTTCTAGTCTACACTCATAACAAATTTCTTTCCAGATTTTGAATTTGTCTCTTCAAACAAGGGATGGTATTGTAACTAGTACCCATGGAGGCTATTAGATTTTATTTCATTTAACACTGAATCCGCAGATATGAACAGTAAATGGAATGTACTTAAAGTTACGTTCACATATTTACGCCGTAGCAAAATATTACAGTGAACAGCAAGCAAGAAAGATCTGTTCGCCGGCCAAAAAGGATATAAAGGCACATGTTTCTAGATCAGTATGAACGAAAGTTACTGTACATACCTCAAGTTCAAGTTCATATGATAACAGTCAAGCCCGTTTCAATTAATCATTCTGAACCCCCTTTTGAAAAAAGCATCGCTATTGAAAAAAATGCTGAGGTTTAAATAGCTAGTTTGTTCAGACGGTACAATACAGAAAGCTATCAGAACTAAATCAAATCGGACATATACCATTCAGTCGGTTTCGGAAGTCGACATGTACATTTGTGTCAAAGCATAACATGAAATGAATTTTGGATTTGTTTTCGGGTATGGTTATTATTGAGCTGTGTTCGGTCTTAGTAGTGGTTAAACAGCATACGGAACCTCTTGTAGAATTGCAGCTGTAGACTATATATTGATTATTGTTGAAATTACCGGCTTGTAACAGCAACAGTGTTGCCATTGAAAAAAGCTTTCCAGATAGGTTTGCAGCATGATATACTATCTGTAGTAAAGGTTTTAAGGGCCTTATGACACTACTTTGATAATAATTTAAAATTATATGTGTAAGCTTACATAGTTTTCTTGTATTATAAATTTCAATTTTTCAGACTGCCTGACGTCACGCCGAAAACATGTTCCGAAATTAAAATCTCAATATAAATAATTGAGGTTTGGAACAATAAGAAACATAAAAGTCAAGTCGACATAGAATTTAAAGCCCCTGTAGCTGTAACTCTTAAACTTTGTTGACCTGAAAAAGGCTTTCTGTTTTCACTGGTTTTCTTTAAATTCTACAAATTTAAAGGATATAGTCTTTTGCTACTGAAAAATTTCACAAGTAAATTTTAACCGTTATTTTGATTTCCCGCCATTTTTAAAAACTTGTAATATTACAAAGAAAACAAAGCATATGATGTCCCTGTGAAAAACATTCAGCACTATGCAGTATATTGGACTACTCTGTTGTTTCTGTGACGATTCCAATGCATATGCACGACGTACAGTGTGTTTGCTTTGTTTGCATGAGGGTGCCATTTTATGTTTGGGCAAACGTTTATTATTTATCTTGTTCATAATTGCACAAGCAGCCCAAAGTGACAGTGTATTATACCTGTATAAACACCCGTCAATGAGTAATTCCTACAAACTTGTGTTAGTTTGGAAGTAAAATCACAAAACTAATGCTAAAAGATACAGCTATTGTAATATATATATATATATATATATATATATATATATATATATATATATATTCAGAGGTTGCCATAAAGCCATTATTGTGATAAGCGGGAGGGCACACTGTATACATTTTTATGTATATATATATATATATATATATATATATATATATATATATATATATATATATATATATATATATATATATATATATATATATATACACGCTAATGCGTGTTTGTTAATAAAAAGGCTACAAAAAGAGCCTCCGAGACATAGTTTATTTCGTATCTCCGCCGTTGGCAGCTCCTTGAAATATTTAAGTAGCGTTTTAAATGTACGGGCACTTTTTGTATTTTTATAATCTAAGCTATGTGTGAAAAAAGATCCTAGCCTCAGGGTCGTCTTTAACAAAGGCTGAGGCACTATAAACTTAATTCTTAAGTTTGGTGTCAATCCCCTCTCCCCACTCAAAGCAAAACCCCTGAACGCGAGTTTGGTTTATGGAAAACTGTGTTGATTATCATGTATTGAGCGTACAAACCCGTCTTTAACACACACGCTGTACAAGATTTAATCCTGACTATAGATAAGCAAAGTTTAAAAGTTATTAAAAGAAGTGTTTTGTTTGTATGATTTGCTTCATCGTAAGACACAAGACGTCATAACCGATGATAGTTCAGAACGTGTCGATTTATCATGATTTTAACTTGTAGAAATGCGTCAAAAAGTGTAAAACTGACGCGTAGCGTGTCCACCATGTACTCCATGTAAACATACAGCAAATAATTTCTGTCCTTCAAAATGATAAAAGTTTTGTTCAAAATCATAGTATAATTGATATGTTTTATTTATCGAAGAATCAGGGTATAGTATGCCACTACAGGGGTACTGTGGTGTTACTTTCTGACTCTGTTGTTAACAGAGCTGAAAGCAGCGTTGGCGGGACTGAGCGGTTACCATGGTTGATCTTGTTAAGAACAATTTAGAATATCATGTTATAGTTAATGTAGGTTCTTTTCCAGAAACCAAGATGGCTGTCTAGCCACGTGACCAATACAAATTGTGTTTCGCAAACTAGAACGTAAACACTTTAGTAATTGTAATGTTTGTGAAATTTCAATTCAAATGATGAATTGATTTTGAAAATAGCAATTTTCAACATTATCTAAAGCTTATTATAGGTTTTACACTAAAACCAAACATGGCCATCAAACAGCGTGATAAATTAAAATACCAAGTTTCGCAAACTAGAAAGTATCGACACAAAGACTGATGTTAGGAAATTAGTACATATGTTGTTTTGGTTCTGAAGATGACGATTTTTAGGTAAAATTGGAATTTTTCTCGAACACATTTTGCTCCCGACCACATGACCGATCAAAATGCCTTCCTAAACTTCAAAGAATTCACACTGAGTATAATATACAAGTAACATTTCAGTATAAATGGAGACGATTTTAATATTAAATTTGAACTTTTCGCAAACACCAATATGACGACCAAACCACGTGACAAATCAAAATGGCTTTGGCAAACTTGAAAGTACCCACACTAAGGATGATGCAAGGAAATTTAATTCGAAAGGTGTCGTGGTTCTGAAAAACACGATTTTCAAAAATTAAATTGGATTTTTTTGAACTCGACCAACATGGCCGCCACACTTATTCACACTTAGGATGATGAGAGTAAAATGTCAGTACGTGTGAATTTTCGACAAATCCAATATCTGGATTTTTTATTTGCAAATTTTAAAGATCAGAAAACCGTTACCTACTATTTTGACCAGACCCTTAGGTCATCAGGAGAAGCCATTTTTAGGTTTTTTTTGAAACATCCAATATGGCTGCTTGTTCATGTAACCAATCGAAATTTATAGGGTCTTTTGCACGAGCACTTATATGTGGCAGAAGAAGAGGAAGAACAAGAACAAGAAGTAGAACTTGAGCAAGGCCTACAGAGGCCCACGCCCAAATAGGGCAAAGAAACTCCTTGACGCTTGTACGGTTTAATTCAAGCGAACCACAAACCCCTTATCGGAGGCCTGTGTATTTAAGGTGCCATAACTACTCAAGATTTAGAAATGCTTTCATACATACGAAACTTTATGAATCATTTATACAATGCTCCCTCCATGACAGTTGTAACGAAACTGCTGATTGGCCGTTTTTCGTCCAACCTAATCATTAATAGAGTTGTGTAGTAATCTCTCTTTTAAGGAGATACTTGGGAATTCCATTCTAATACGATTGCTATGTTGTTTCAGTAGCAATTTTCTTCAAAGTTGGTTGGCTTCGGCCTTTTTTGTCTATCTACGGTTTTACTTCACAGGCAGATGTCCAGAAAAAACGACGACGACGCAGAATCGCCATCGCTCTCATCGTGTCTGGGTTAGCAGTTCTTGCTATCGCTACAATTGCAGCGATTGTAGGTAAGTAATTGGAAAGAAACTTAAACCAAAGAAAATATCACACCAAATATTGATGGCGTTGTAAAGTATTCGTTCTATCAAAACAAAATAAAATGCTTTATATGACGTGCAATTAATTTCCCCAGAGCAGCGTTCTAATATCGTTGCCAGGAAGTCGATTAAGAAGTTTCTAATATTTTGTTCTGCCAATTATTCATGATGTGGCAATCTGGTGTTTGTTAGAAATGCCATGTAACTATTCCCCCTAGGAAAATCAAACACCATAATATCTTTTATCATATATCCATGACCGTATCAGTGTCTCCTCTGACACGTCGTGACGTGGAACGTAAAACATCAGTCTGATACGGCACGTTATACGTCTTCAATTGTTGTTTATTTCCGATTTTGATGTTATGATGTTCATCTTGCATTTAACGATCAAATCCGTCTTTTTCACTTCAATCAAAATGTACCAATATAAAACGAAACATATTACTAGTACATATGAATTTAACGTTCCTTTATTTCAGATCTAGAGAGAGTTACAGGACAGGTTGTTGTAGAAAATTTAAAATTGATGTTTACAATCCGTTGTATTTCGCGCTACTTCGTCGTTCCTGTTCATGTCAGCCATGTTTCAGCAAGGGTTATTAAAGTGAATTCAAACTTACAATATTGTCCGTGTAATAATTATCCACCAGAACACCGGGAACTGCAGGGATGTTTTAGTATTTATTTCAATGATACCGTTGCTTTGACAAGAAACATCAGATTTACATCTGACACATTACTGACAAGTAAAAAAATAGTGTACATATTTGTAAATAGCAAAGATAAGTAATCGAACCGATTTCGTTACCCCAAAATGTAAATGAACGCTCTAGTAAATGCATTTGCTCAAAATATTAGTATTGTGACAGTTGGGTTCCTGATCTACGGAAGAATAGAGATGTGGTTTCATATATTTGCCATTTACGAGCTCCTGGGATAGTTGGTTATAGTTGGTGATGCGCTTACTATTTTCGAAACACCTGACATCACTTCTTGGTCTTCTGGCCAGAGGTCCATTTATCTCTCTTTCATGAATTTGACTTTGTTTATGTACCGTCTATTTACTGTCTGTTCTGTGCTGTTTTGTGTCTACGTTTACAACTATTGTCTAACGAATTCTGACATAATGTCATTGGATTATGGATTAGTATGATTGCGATTATTTATTCACAGAATTTGTTTAGATTGTTTCTGAAATACCCCTGATGGTTATGCCGTAGACTGCAGAGAAATGTTTTTCTACTGTCTAAGGTTAGCCCTAATGACATACATATTGTCTTTGACTCTATCTGTGTTCAGGACATATTTGCAATGGTTGCAGTGGCTGCAACTATTGCATGATCTGGGCTGAGTTTTGTGTTCTTGTGACTGTCGTTGCGTTGACTTTGGCTCTGAGGAGAATTTTGGAGAGGTTGCATGGTAAGTAGGTTTTCTTGACGAAAGTATGGCTGGCTTGCGGAAAATATTTCTTGTGTCAGTAGTCACCAGGAGTATGTCTCGGTATTTGTTGATGATAGCGGGTATGTTAGATAGTTTGGGGTTGCATGTAATTACAAGTGGTATTCTATACTCGGTAGCTGGGTTGTGCATAGTCAGTAGGTTGTGGCAATTTTTTTGAAAAAGATAAATTTATTTCAACATGGTCGCAAATAAAACAAATCTACAAAACTGTGAATGCATTAAAATTACAATGCGTCTTGTCTGAAACAAAAACAAACAAAAAATAATTAGCTGTTTAATTACAAAGATAACCATATGAATGCATTCAAGATGCATTCTTCTCCTTCAAGTCTTACAAGGCTTGAAAACTTTGCGATGAAATACTCAGTTTTTTTCATCATCTTATAAGTGAAATAATATGTGTTCATCTATGACCAAGGATAAAATTCATTTGCAATCCCATCAAGAGTGACTGAATTTCGAATATTCCGCGCTGTGTAGTTTACAAAGGAAGCAATACAATAAATAAAGTCAGATGTTGCGTTATTATCATTTTCGATTCCTGCAATTGTCAATCTTTTGATATTGATATTTTTATCAAAGTTGTGTTTTCTGACAAAGAAAGAAACACATTTCTCCCAGATTTCTTTTACATATTTACACTCAAATAAGATGTGTTCAAGTGTTTCTTCTTGGCTACAAATATGGCATTTCCTATCACTTAAATTAAAAGTTTTTGCCAAGCTCCCTGTGACTAGGCCTCTATGGAAAATCTTCCAATTTAAATCATTTACTGAATTGCTAACAATTTCTATTGAATTAAGACGACTTAATAAAGTATCTTTGTATCTGTCAGTGAGACTTAGATTCACAGCATATTTTTGACCAATTTGACCTTTCACTGCATGCCATTTATTATCCACTAATTTCCAATAAAGTGACTTGGTTTTGATATCACTTAATTCTCTAAGTCTAAAATATCATAGATCTCTTAGTATTGGATGTTAGAAATGATAATTTGTTTCCAGGAATCTGTAATAGCATTTAGGAGTGTTTCATACTCTGTCTTATTCCTCTTGAGCATGTCTATTTGTACATCCCCTAATTTTTGCAATTATTTCCCATTGTTGAAGCCAGTCATTTCTGTCATCATTCCAGATGTCCTTAAGCCTTAAAATTCCACTCTTTGACCATTTTTCATAACAGATGACACTTCCTTCATTTTTAATATTGTCATTATACCACAGAACTTCACTAAGAAGATTCGGTTTTGCTGTTGCTAAATTCACTCTTGTACGTCTAAGTGACTTCCAGGTGTTTAACATATCCCCATATACAATTGGGGTCCGTTTGTTGTTGACTTGGAGATAATGATAACCACTATTAAGTTTATTGCCAAAATTCGGTATGAAATACTTTGATAAGCTGGCCCATTTAGGAGTCCCTTTATCTGTTTTTTATTCAAATAATTTCATAAGCCACTTTAATTGGAGTGCATTTACTTTTTTCTTCAATGTTGACGACTTTTTTGCCACAGTCATCATATCTTTGAATGAAAATGCCCCTTGTTATAACTTCTCGTTTGTCTCTCCAAATAAAATTCCAGAATTTACTATTTACTTCATTAATAATTTCCTTAGGTACGTGATCAAATGATGCTAGGTACCATAATTTTGATGCAGCCAGCATATTACCTACTATTGTCCTGCCTTTAAAGGAAAGATTTCTGATATTGCAGATCTTTAGGCAGTTCGTAAATTTCTCCATCACTGTTTTCCAGTTTTCTCAAGATGTGTTCTGTTTCCAAACCGAACTCCTAAAATCTGTAAAACCTTGTTTGAAAAATCGATCCCTTCCACTGAATCAGTACGTTGTTTTAAACTTTCAGCCCATAAACCTTTGGATTTCTTCTTGTTCAGTTTTGCACCTGTTGCTTTGTCATATTTGTTAATCATTTTCAAAGACTGTGTAATGCTTTCTACATTTATCAAGTATAGAGTCGTATCATCTGCATAACTCTTAAGTTTTTCCTCTTGTTTGTCTGGCCGTATGAATCCTGCTATGCTGTCATCTTTACGAACATTTCCGGCTAGCACTTCTGCTGCAATAATATACAGTAATGGTGATAAGGGGCACCCGTGTCTCACACACTTTTGAAGTTGAATTGTGCGACAAAGAAAGCCATTGCACTTAATTTTGCATGTAATATTGTTATAAAGAATTTGTATCCATTCGATGGAGTCAGTGCCAAAGTTGAGTTTGTCAAGGACTTGAAAAAGGAAATCTCTGTTTAACCTGTCAAAAGCTTTTGTTTGGTGAAGACTTATGACAATAAGAGGTTTATCAGTAACGTTTACATATTCAATAATATCTCTAGTAAAGACAATATTATCACCTATCTCCCGCCCGGGGATGTATCCACACTGATCAGGGTTGCATATTTTGCAAATTACCTTCTGCACCCTATTAGCAATTACTTTTGCAAGAATCTTATTGTCTACATTGAGGAGACTTATTGGACTCCAATTGTTTAAGTCTGCCTTATCTCCCTTTTATAGAGCAAAGAAACTAAACCAAGTTTCTAGCTGTTCGTCAATTCCCCTGAATTAAAGCAAGCGTTAAATGTTTCACTTAGATCAGACCCTAAAATATTTATAGAATTCCTCTGAAAGGCCATCAGCACCTTGTGTCTTATTGTTGGCCATTGACTTTAAAGCGTTGATCGCTTCTTCCTGTGTAATTTGTCCTTCACAACTCTGTTTATCTTGATTACTTAAAGCAATGTTGGTTTTATCTATTAATTCCCTCTGTACTATGGTGTCAACATTTTCTTGTTTGTAAAGATTTTCATAAAATTCTGCCTGTATGTCTAATATAGAATCAATATTAGTGACAATTTTGCCACTCTTGTCTCTAGCCTCCTTGAATAGTTTTTCTTTACCTCGCTGTTTTTCTCGATTGAGGAAATATTTTGAAGACTTCTCTCCTTGTTCAACCTATTGGGCCCTGGATCGAATTTGCTGTCCTTGTATTTGAGCTAATTCATATGATTTTAACTGGTTTCTAACCAGCCTTTTTTCCCACAGATTACAATGTTTCTTATTACTTCTGTTTTTTCTGTAAGCTATACTTAATGGCCAATTCTCGAAGTTTATCCTCGCCTTTGTCCCACCTAACTGAAATGCCATCAAAAAGAGGTTTTTGACTTCGCAAAGTTTCCAGAGGTTCTCTACGTGGTTTTTGAAATGAGTACATGACAGGTGACTGTTATTGAATTTCCATGTGCCTTTCCCACGTTTTACACCTTCTAAAGATTCCATATCAACTGCAACTGGTTAGCGCCCTCTTCGATGACGTCATGACCGTACCAGCGATGTGTTCAAATGTTGTGTAGGGCTTCACTTGCTGTATCGTATTTATTGGTGTCACTACATATGCGTTGGTACCTGAATGATTGGCGCCATGGTATAGATTTGAAAATTTGTTATTTGATGACAGGATGTTGACCATAGATACGAACGTTTTTCGATTGGCTTTTCTTGGGGGTGCCTCTTTAAGTTAGTCATTAGTGTCAATCAAATTACAACGGCAAAGGTGGATGTGACATTGTTGTAGGACGATCAGCAGTTGTTACTTATTGCTTTGAACGCCTAAAGATATTAAGCGAAAATACCCGATTCGGTATTGTACTGACCAATTCCAGGCGCCCCTGGATATACTTACATGATACTTATCGAGACCAACCCAGGAGCAAATATGGATTTTTTTTGTGTTGTACGGAGTGAAACTGTTACCTGTTGAGTAAATACGGTAAGTTTTAAATCGTGTTTGAACTCAACACATACAACAGCCAGTTACCTAGCGGAGAAGGCACTGACAGAACCACTCGGCCGAATCCCGACTCTCAAAAACTTTGTGAGGGAAAAAGTCTCAGGTGAATAATTTCATCGTAAACTTGTCACGATTGCCCCCCTTTCTATGTTAAGATCCTTGTGTATAATTCAGAGAAACAACAATCTAATTGGAAATGAATATGACACACTTAGCTCGTGAAAACTCACAGAGTTGATTACACTTATGTTGTTTTATGTTTAACAGGTGTATCTAGTTTGCATTCTGGATCGAGTCCTCCCGAGGAGCAGTCTCCAACACATATCATCTATATGCTTGCAGATGACTTAGGTAGGTTTACTAGCACTGTGAATTCTCTACGGAAAGCAGTGCAATGACTAATATATATGATGCTATAGGTTTGGTATCCAGAAAGCATACGACACAGATTAACTTAATATGTGCGCCTAGAACCTAGTATTGTACGTTATGGCACTCAAACAAGTTAAATCCAGGGGGTGCCATTAATATTTTGTTATCTGTATACGTAGAGCGGGTGCGATGACAAAATGCGGTCGAGTATTACAGCTATATCTTTAAAATCTACGAAAAAGCTGAATTTTAACAAGTTGTCTCTCGTTGGTAGGATGGAACGACTTAAGCTGGCACGACAGCTCCATGATCACACCGCACTTGCAACGATTGGCCGATGAGGGCGTCATACTAGAGAACTTGTACATGATGTCCCTTTGCAGTCCGTGAGTATTTGCTTTTGCCGCAGTGCCTTCAATAAAGGTGGAGGTGCTGTGATGACGTTATAAAAGACTCCTCAATGAATTAAATGACATGCTAGATGAAGATTTGAGAATGGTGAAAAAATCGATCACGGAGGTAGAACTATCATGTCGCAGCGCTTTACTGGACTAAATTGCTGTACCACACTTTGTTGAAAATTCTCCTTGGATTATATTAAGCCAATAAACTGACGCGTCTCTGTATCATTACTTCACATACTAGACATAGAGCAGAAAAACATTGCAAAGGATGTAAACGAGAGACTGAATATGTTTAAGTATTTTCACCTTAAAATATCTCTATGGTAAATTTGTTCAGAACTCAAGCCATTTAGCCATTCAAAACCATGTAAAAATGTACCTAGAGAAAGTAAGTAAGTTGGATGAGATATATTATGGGAGGTACATACACTTTAATCACTTTAATACGAGGAATTAGTTTGTGCGGATAGACTTGAACGATTTGCGTTGTAACGGCAATTAACATATCCATCACTTGTATTCTCTCTCTCTCTCTCTCTCTCTCTCTCTCTCTCTCTCTCTCTCTCTCTCGTCCTGTAATGGTAGGTCACGTACATCCCTCATGACGGGCATTTACGCATCACGTACAGGCACACAGGTACGCAACACAATCTCCAAGATCGCCAATCCATTTATTTTCTATGCATTGTTAATGAACTCAAAACGAAGCAAAACAGAACTGAAAATTGGATAAACAAGATACCAAGGAGATGAAACTTTGCGATTTTACCAATCAGTTGGAAATAGCAAACAATCACCATTTCGACTGATTTATTTTTAAGTTGGTATTAAAATCTTTTTGATTTCTCTTTCAGCATATTACTTTCAAAGCTTGTAGAGGGCACGGGTTGCCAACTGATTTGACAACATTGCCTCAGGCGTTGAAGGAAGTCGGCTACAAAACCTACATCGTGGGCAAGTGAGTTCACAAAATGTGCAATGCCCAATGCCCAATAGGCACTTGAATTCTTGAGTAGGAATTATTGACGAAACGGCGATGAAAGTGATTTTTTGTTTAATTCCTCTCTTGTGTGGTTGTATCCTTAACCTTTTCTATCACGGATTTAGATTAAGATACCTGGTCAAATTGCTGACTGAACGTGATGTAATCCGGAGTATAGAATTTTGATCAACAAACGAGCAATGAGCAATTGTATGAGTCTGTCTGAACCCTCTACTAATGTTATATTTGATTTATTTCAGATGGCACTTGGGTTTCTGCAATGAAGATTATCTGCCAAACGCCCGAGGCTTTGACAAATTTTTCGGCTTTTACAAAGGCGGGTTTGATTTTTATAATCATTCCAGCTCAGAGTTTGGTAAGAAACGTTGGCAAAATAATGATCTTTATCAAGAACAAAGTCACAATGTAACAGACAACATAGTTGAGCCCTTGCTCTAGCATGAAAAGCCAAATTTGTAAAACAATATTACTAATAAATCTAAATTTGAAATTACTTGTTAAATTTTGTTGAACTTAAGGAAGTACGTGCCTCGAGATGGAAAAAATTTAAACATTAAGCAACCGTTTGTCAGAAAAACTTCAAAACACTCCCTTCTTTGAAAGGAAGAACATAGTCAGAGGTCACAGTGCAAAATTTGGTACTAGAAAAATCGACAAATGTTTGACATTCAAAATGGCTGACATCTCTATGTTGACTCTACGGGGAAGAATCTAACTTTCGGTTTTCAAAAAATAAGCCGGTTTTTTACTCAACGGGATAAAAAATTACCCTAACGAAAGCGGTAGACTAGCAATTGTGAACATTGAGAGTCTGAGTATTCTCTCTCCTATACACATTTTCCTTTTATATTTAGATGTACTAGCTGTAGAATAACATAAACAGACTTAGGTGGATTGCAATGTTTGGAATTCTTACAGGACCGTACTCACCCGGACAGTACCTTGGTTATGACTTGCACGAGGACATAGCTGGTCAACCATCGATACAAGTGACCGATAACGTCACTTACTCCACGGTAAATGAATATTTGTTTTGAGTGACCAGTAAAACGGAAAAATTATAATTCATAGAATGATTATTGTGTTACAAATACTAGCACGATATGTCATTCCCTGACGCGGCATAGGGTAGGCCGCGTTGACTTATATTATTTAGTGCAATACGCAACAATGTCGTACAACGGTTTTCAAGACAAATGATTATTTTTATCTTTAAGCAACAGGTACTCCTCATGGTGTGCATAATAGATAACAGAGTAAAGACCCGTTTATCTGTGCAATGGTACTCTGTTTATTAGTATTGCGCTGATGGTGTTACTTAAACTGCTTCTTTCAGAGACAATTTTTCTATCTTCTATGCTTCTTGGACAATTAATCCGTTGGCGCTTACCCTCCGGACAGGAACCTTTCAATTAAGCTCAATAACCATTGCTAAAATATCTCCAAGTGGTAATAGTCCGGGGGTGATCGCCCCTGTACCGTTTCAAGACACTCTGGTTTTCGTTTGTAATTTATGATTTTTTTCGGCAGGAACTCTTCCGGGATAAAATTCTCGAATATATCGAAGACCATGATCCGTCCGACCCGATGTTTCTTTTCGTGCCATTCCAACAACCTCATATGCCTACCGATGTAAGTGTATTAGAATCCTTTAAATGGAAAAAAATCTACAGTCCCTTCAACGATTTTACGTTCTGCAACTCGACTGGATGCCTTTTTCCACAATTGTGAAATAGAGTGAAAACATTTTATTTGAAAAGAAACGGTTAGCGTGTATAACTTCGAATACAGTTCAACTTATAGCGTATGTATAGGATTCAGACTGTATACGTGCGCGTATTTTTACACGGCAACTTACCAATTCTTTGTTATTTTTGAAAACTCAATTTATCCTTAAAGATGTTTGAGACGGCATGGCCATCCATCAGCTTGTATATCACACCGAATTATCAGAGATTTAGACAAGAATTAATCTTCCTGTCCGTGACATGCTATGTGCTCCTTAATCCCTTAAATTCATCGTAACGTGCTTTTCAATTGCAAGAGTGCACTATCTGCTATTGCTTCCCTCTTGCTAGGTGCCGACCGAATGGGCAGATATGTACAAAGAAACTGTGTCAGACCTTATCAGACGGAATTATTCAGGTAAAATAATACCCGTCGCTTTAATGACAATGATTTTGGAGGCAAGCAGATGAATAGGAAGGCTTACATCGTTACACGGTCTCTTCTACTGTATTATGGGACAAGGCGATACAATATATAGAGTTGTTCACCCAATAAGGGAAAAAGTGGTAATGATTTCGAGGGTTGGACGGAGCCACAAAGGTAGGAGGGGAGAAAGTACTGAAAAAATAAGGCGTTGCAAATGAATAATTAACTTGACCACGAACTCATGGAGTGAATGTCACTTTTTTACAGGTCAGGTGACCATTATGGATGACGTCGTCGGCGATATCCGCACTAAATTGGAGGAAAGGGGAATGTTTGAAGATTCATTGCTTATTTTCCACGGTGATGTACGTGTGCACTCTATTGGCCCATTCACTTAAGTACAAACACAGACAAATAGTAGAGACAGACTGGAAACGCGGCATGCCTTTTGTTCCATGGTCGTCTCGGTAGACTATTGGCTTTTCATATTAAAATGAGCTTTAAAGGTGTTAAACTTTTTGGAGGTTTTGTTTTTGGTTGATAATTGCACGAGATTATGCGAAAAATACGACGAGATGGCACCGTACTTCCAGTCGCGTAGCAACCATAGTAACTTAGTTAGCTCTCAGGCCAGAAACACTGCTTCCCGCCAATCAAAACATAACACGCCAGCAGTTTTATAAACATGTCCTTCTTTGACGCACGTGTAAAGACGGTATGACTGACCATAAACCATTGAGTAAAACCAGACAGTATCGATAAAACACTTTCAAATTTGGTTCAAACACACTCATTATATATTCATAAAAATATGAGAGGAATTTTTAAAACGGTGAAGCTCACTTTCCTGAAGATCAAAACTCTCCCGTTTTCGCCAGCACGTCAATTCCGCTCAGCACCACACGACAACAACAACACAAACTTTGTTGAACATACTTTCGCTTAACAGTCGGCGAAAATCCGAAATTTACAGAAGGATGCATGGTCGGCACTCTTCGGAAAAGAGAGGCGAGAGCAACCTGAAGCGAGGCGCACATGGATGGATTACGTAACCGCTTCACGCCTTAAACAATACCCGTTGCGACTCTGTCTTTGTTTCTCTGGGGTACAAAGATCTGAGTTTGCAATTCTTTGAACGAGCACTTCTCATCGTCTAAACAGTACAAATATTTCCGCCTTCTGCAAATATGCTCTGCATGGATCTTTGTCTGCTGCAACGTCATGGCTAAACGTCATTACCTTGATATCCAAGCTTATCATCTGTCTTTTACCTTGGTTTAGCATGGTGGTGACGTTCAATACATGGCCAGTAATTGGCCATACAGAGGTAACAAAGGAACCTTCTTCGAAGGAGGTATAAAAGGAGCCGGGCTTATTTCTGGAAAAGGAATTGAGAAAACAGGATACAGAAACTATGAGTGAGTGTGTCTATAATTCATATGATAAACCAAGAATTTGACAGCACGGCACCGCTGTTAGGAGACAGTTTCCCTACTATTGTCGTAAACAGAATTAAATCGTACGTATTGTTTTAGCCCGTACGCAAGTGTTTAATAAAAGAACACCGCAAAAATTGTGCGCCGTGTAATCCTTTCTTTCATTCAATATACCTTTAAGGCCATTTTACTTTAAAAATGTATCTATAGACGTAAATGAGACTTAATGAACCGATCGCTGTAACTTTCGATGATTTTTTTTTTTTTGCGGTATTTGCGTTTTTAATGTCAACTACAGTTTCCAACTGTTCTCCTCGTATCATGTCGAGATACACAGTATTCAGCCTGTCCACCCATTCGATAAATGTGTTTACTGCATTGTTATTGTTGACCAAGGAATTATGGCCCGGACGAGAATTCAAATGTTAACAACAGCAGTGCATTTTTAACGAACAGACGCTGTGTTCAAAAACAAATGGTGGTTGTGAGATGCTTAGAGGAAAAGAACAAAATTTTCCACAAAGCATCAAAAGCCTCGACTTCTGCACTATAGTTCCTTTGATAAAAATCCCAAAAAAACTTTGCCGAAGAAACGAAACCTTGACAAAGTGGAAACACTTTTGAGATACCATTGCTTCACGTGTTGTTTATGAAGACTTTCCATTCTTATGGTTTGTAACACCTACGGATTTTTACAGCTTGCCCTCAGGGTCAATTTACGCACTTTTTACTAGAAGACCTTCGAATATTTCATAATGCGACCACTTTTGCTCTGTAATTTTTAACCATCCTGCCGTAAACGATTATAGTTTAACCCTGCTGAGAAAATTACACATGATTTGCTCATCGCTCTAGTTACGGTACTACACGCCTCAAAGGTGAAATTTTAAGTCAGGTTTCCCTCAATGACAAGTTCAACAGTTCTCTTACCAAAAAAAACGAGAGGTCACCATACAAGTTTTGTACTAGAGAAACAAATTAGTAACATTGACCGATGTTTGACATTCAAAATCGCCGCATCCTCTGTTAACTCTATGGGGAAATTGAATTGTCAATCTTCGGAAAACTAAGATAGTTAAAAATATACTTTCATCCAGATTTTTAAAATTGATCTCAATAAGCAGTAGAGCAGAAAACATGTGACATTATATCGATCCCCAGGGCGCATTCTAACTAAATTTCTAAAAAACAATCCCGTCGCTGCATAAGCAAGAACGAATTATATGTGACTGTCTAATTGTTTTGCAGGTTGTACCACGTGACCGATATTTTCCCAACCCTTGTTGAATCAGTAGCTAAAGGCACAGTTGACTGTAAGTTCGAATTATAACAAATTCTATTTTTTTAAAGATGATTCACGATTGTGTCATGTACAGGGTCACATCGCTTCCAAAGTATCGTAATCTTTTCGGTATAAATAGACTTTGACCATTAATCCCCTCCCTCTCTCTGAACAGATGTTGAAAAATATCAAGTTAAAAAATACAGTTGATCTTATCATTATGAAGTATAGGTAATCTGTCATGACGTTTAGCTATTTCGATCAATTCCATTTCATGTTTTAGTATTCCTGCCTTTTCAGATATTTCACTACTGATTACCTTGTGAAAAAATGATAAGATAACAGGATATCTGTGTGACGGGGAGGCATACGTTTTATGTTTACCATCCCATATCTTCTAATGATATCAAATTCTTTGAAATTTATAAAATGGAAATATAACTGTGCACTTATTAGTTAGCAACACATTATTTCACTGACAGTGTTACTATGCTGATTTTCAAAATATATCCTAATAGATCCATTAGGGAAAGGCTGCATTAACTTGCATGGTACCTGAAACCCGGGTCCTTACCTAACCAACTCTGGTGACAAACAGAAGACTTTTAATCCCCCAAGGTGTGAATGTTTCATTGCTACGTTTATCTTATCTAGCTGGTGCCATTGTAGTTCCATTGTAGGAAAGGCAGGTCTGTGAAATTGATCCTCTGATAACTAAGTAGGGAAGTAGGGTATTCCTAAGTTAATGGAGCTTTCCCGTAATGTCACTGAAAGTGAATGAAAAAGAAGTATTTCAAGCTAGGACTTATATAAAACAAGAGGCCCAGGCAACCGTTTCAGAGAGTGGGTCAAAGGTCAAGGAGACTTCTTAAAATAGACACTAAATTGAAAGTCCGGATAAAACTGTAACCAATCTAATGACACCAGCCTCTCAATGATATTACTGTAAGCTAGAGAGTTCAAATGCACGTAAGCACAGGTCGCTTTGGAATTCTGGGCGCTTTGACCCTAAGTTAATCGAGTAATATTAGTAAATTTGTCTGAGAAACCTCGATATCTTGTGGTCTCAAACACAGAACAGACGATATTATTGGATAATAATATAAAATGTTTTCAGAGTTTTAGTGAAAGTTGAATTTAAAAAAAAGCACTGCGAGACATATGCAATGTAGAAAAGATACAGTATAGCTGAGCATCATTATTAATCTAAATGTTGGTGTTAGATTTCGTTGGCTTCTAACAATTGCTTCCTTTTGTTACTGGCCACAGCAAATGATCTCGACGGAATGAATGTATGGGAGTCCCTGTCCACGGGTAGCCCATCTCCTCGAGACGAGTTCCTCATAGTGGTCGATGAAGATATTACAAACGATACCGAGGTTGCAGCTCTCAGGTAAATGCTCTGTCTACACCCTCAGAAATATGGAATAATGAAGAGAATTCTAACGTAGTATCGATTGAGAAGTCTAAACGATTTAGATGGTAGGAAGTTGCTGTTGTAATACCATTGGTCTACCGCGTGGTTTCGGCGTAAAGCTAGATATATCCGTTCTCTGAATTTGATGAGAATCCATTCTCAGGGCCACAACTGTGACGGGCCATGGGCGGAGGAAGATCAAACGTTGCAAATATCATCCTTGAACTTCAGATTTGTTTCGCCACGATTCTTCCACAGATTTGTAGACGGGCCGTTCTCAAATCTCCCTTCAAGCGCCCTATCTCAAATTCGGTCGGTCGCGAGGTTTACCTCTGTGTACACACCTAGTTTGTTTCATTGTTGACACCAATAGAAAAATACGGCATGTCCTATTTAAAATAGGGGAGGACGGGTTAATTTTGATCAAGAGAGAACTTGTCCCTTTTTCTTAACAGATATGGCGATTGGAAACTGATTGAAGGTTATCCGGCATTCATAAAGGATCCATCGTGGGCGTTATGTGAGCATAAACATATTTTGAGAAATGTCCATTTTTTTTCTACGGAAACAGGGGAAGAGATACAGACGATTCCAAAGGAAGTCCGATAGATGTCGATAAAAGAAGTCGATTTTAGGAATATGTTTTCCTGTGCGCAACACACAAAGACGTGTTGTTATATTGCAATTTTTTTGTATATCGTATTCTTTGTTGGCTTTTCTACAGTCACAATTACCAAGACAGTTTTACAAGTTCATAAGAGAGAGAGAGAGAGAGAGAGAGAGAGAGAGAGAGAGAGAGAGAGACCGACGGTTTTCTATAAACGGGTTTTATCTGTAATTCACATGTAGAGATACGGAGATCAGTGTTATGTATGGCCAACCAAATCTCCGTAATATAGCGCAAAAGTCAAGAATAGTAAACTAATTTTATTTTCATCAGTATGACACAACACAGGAAAGTTGCTTCAGAGCAAAATGAGAACAATCGTGAATCACTTACAAGCCTTAAAAATAACGTAGAACTGTTTCTCTCTCTATTTGCTCAGTCGACTGGTACAAACCCCCTTACCATGGTATGGACGTCATTGAGGGCCCTCCTCTATCGGGCCTTACGACCTATCTGTTTAACTTACGAGGTCAGTCATTCATTCGTTGTCGATGTTGACTTCAGTAAAGCTTGCAACACAGCTTATGCAGCCGCTGCGCTATGTTTGATATGACATGCAAAAATGCATAAATTAAGTTTTGTTTACACCCCTTTCTCATCTACCTTTCGTTTGCATTTCAAATCTTCGGGCTGGGTGTGTTTACTGTCTTGTCTCAGTTTTCAAATCTTTGTTTGTGGCATCTTGGTGCATGCAGCGTTCCTTTCGTGGTTCAAGATAATTGCAGAAATATGAAAATGACCAAAAACAGATAGCGAAATCCTTCCGATCCATGTTTTCCCCTTCTTTGTCCAGATGATCCCTTTGAAGAACACAACCTGGCTGATAATAATCCAGAGATGGTCGACTTCTTACACAATAAACTAGACGAATACAGGGAGGCGTCGATACCACCTTTCTGGCCACCGATATTGCAGGGTTGCGACCCACAACTCTACAACGGCTTCTGGAGCCCGGGCTTTTGCTAGAGGTAGCGATATGCTCGAATTCAGCGGTCAAATACGGCTAGTTTTCAATCGGATTCGAACCCACAACATACGGCATCAGTCGCCAAGCTGAGAGGCCAGAGTACAGAACATATTTCTTAAATAACCCCTAATAAGATTCACCATACAGAATTCGCTTAATTTGCGTAAAACTAGTTACACATTCGGTTTTATTGTAGCAGACAGACTCAATTATACAGATGTTTTCGTCCGTTACCATTTTGCAAAATATTTTCAAAAATGTGTCATTTAAGTAATTAATAGTATTTGTAGTTACAAGGCGAATAAATTTAGTTTACTCGTCGATGTCATTCTTGGAAAAGGGATAAGTTGTCACACTTTTCTTAGAAATGTGTAACACAGAAGTACAGAAGTGTTTGAATTAGTGTTGATCGATTTTATAATGTTTTGTTCATTTGGAATTTGAACAATAAATGATTTGCGAACACACATGTTTTTGTATCTGTCAAAGTAAATTCAAAGATTATACAGAAACCATGAAAGATAGCAATTCAGGAGTGTATATTATTGGCTGGATACATGGATTCATGTGCCCGAGAGTAGGTGACAATTTGCCCGACGCCAGGAGGGCAAATTGTATTCAGGCAATAATTTTTATATTACATGCCTCTTCACAATTAACGCTATATTAAATTACATGCAGGGCATTCTCAAACAATTTAGCATTATCGACCAACATCAAACAGATTTAAACGGAGTTCAAAATAGCAGCGCGCGCATGTATATTTTACATGTAGCATTTCAAGAGCGTTACTGGTTTAGGTTCGGTATAATTTACGTGTTGAAGCTATAAAGTAGCGGCATTGTGGTGACCCAACATGGCCTGTACCATATAATTTACGGATGCTGACAGCAGAAACCAAACAGTGATATTAGGTAAACAAAGTCTGTAAAGAGAGGAAAAAGGAAATTGTGTGTGAACCCATGATTGAAACAGCATTAACAGATCAGTAGAACTTATACAAATTTACATGTTTTTAGTATCCAATGCAGTGAGAGAATTCACCGAAATCTTTTCCTGCAAATTAACCCACGGAATTGAGATACTCACTATAAACTGGACTTTAACCCTGACAACACAGATTGCCCAGCTATTCAGTAAAATCATACCATTCACACTAATGTTCAACAGGTCACATGACCTGTAATTATTTTTATTATAGCACACCGCTGGCACTGCAATTATACATCTGCTGACAAATATAACAAGTTTGGATAATTCGTCCCAAATTTCACTGCATTCACATTTGACTTCTGATTTATAAGGACATCACGACATAAGTGGATGCTGTAGTTTGAATCAATGACCTCGTAAGAAAGGTATGTTGAATTTCTGTTACTCTTTAGTTACGGCGTCATAATTCTTTATTTAATTATTTATTATATGTAGACTCTATTTGGAGAAGGCAAAAGATACCCCAAGCCTCCTCCGAATCACCTAGACTGCAAATACAAAACTCCTACTTTTTAGCAGCCAGTAAATTGTACTAGTGTCAAACACCTTTATCACTGTCCCATCGTACATTAAATAGGAAATATGAGCAAAGGACATTCGTAAAATGTTAAAAGGAAACATTGAACAGAAAATTGACTGTCTAACATTCATGTAATATAAAAATCAAAGAAGATATGTGATAAAATTTCACACCAAACACGATTGGAACTAATTTGGGATAATTTGATAGTGAAATAATGTCTGTGTAATCTTCAAATGTAAGCTCATCTGCTTTTCTTTTTAACTTATAGGCATACACTTGTTTTTATGAGTAATTTGTATTATTGCAATATTTAGCTATACGGCACATAACACAATTTTTAAAAATTTGAAAAATATGAAGATCCAAGTATCCCAAATAAGTGTGAATCGTGTTACCTGTAGATACTAAAATGACAGAAGCAAACTTACGTTGGATGGCAGCTATGAACGCGACATGTTATAACCTAATGTAAAAGCGCCATTGGAATTGAAATTATTTTTAAAGTTTGTTGGTAAAACGAATTAACCTCAGATTTGAAATGAGATGACCTCAGTTGCAATCTGATATGAGAATGTCACTGGTTCTATAGTGGAACAATCATGTGCAAATTATTTTGCGCGGCAAGAAGGAAGTTAAACCCCGGCTCGAAAAGGTAAGTGATCGGGATTAACTATGGTTTTAAGAAGATTGTGAGGTGTTTCTGTCTCTTGTTCTTCTTTGAAATTGCAGTCGTTATATAAATATGTTGCTAGATTTCAGATTAAGTCCGCAGCGGACTTTACATTTTTAAATTGTAGTTACTTGACTTGACTAGTAGCTTTTATCTATTCTTGCAGAGTAGGTGTGTTTCTGCAGCACTCGAAACTATAGTAAGATAAATTGCCCTATAAAAGTATGACATTACACTTTACATATTGTTGGTGTCAACTTGAGTATGTTGAGCATTTCTAAAATTGCAACCAATTCATCATAAAACGGGATTAACAGCTCTCAACAGTATTCGATCAAACGCAACTATGTCCTGAATGATCAGGCTTGTTTCCCGATAGAATATTAAACCTAAACCAAACATACACCAAAACTTCACCGGAATATCACTGTCAGAGATTGGCGGCTACAGAGTTCAATTACTTGACCATGCTGTCTCTCATCTGTCATCAAAATTTTGAGAATGTACGTTTTCAGCCTCTCTGCAGTTAGTCAAATTATATGATTTTTACCGATTCCATGGCACTTATCATACAATTGGCTTTGGCAGTATTTTAGGGGAAGGAGGAACAAGGGACTGTTGCCGTCTAGCCCTGTCATAGCGCCTTGTCCACTGACTTTTCTGGGATAAATGCATTGGAGCTGTCCAACTTGCAATTTGATGTGTATATTTATTATATATAAGATGTTAATATCATGCTCCAACAATACGCAAATGCCGAATAAATGCAGAAATTATAAAAACGCTGAAAGTACCACACCTAGACCTTTGAAATTTTTGCAAAAATTGTTATATGCGTTGAAGATAAAAGCTTTTTTTTTCTATTAAATTAGCAAATTCATTGACTATTCTAGAAATGAAAAAATAACTTTAAAGGTGGTCGATAATCTTGAATTTTTAAAATCGCTCTTTTGACTTTGACATAAGGGCAAATTTGTGTTTGTTCATAATATTATGATGATATGACTACTCTACAAATCACAAAAATGGCCTAAAATGGTAAAAAGATTTAACTCTCGAAGCGTTTTCTTTCTGTGTCACTAAGGCTTCCATTTTTGTTCGATACATTACTAAATATTTACAGAGTATTGGTAAAGCATAACTAAATCTCAATATGACAGGTAATTATCAGACGTTTGTTCAAGCTAAGAGTATTCACATCTGCCATACTGCAAAATTAGAAAATCCTGAAATATGCAATTAACCTAATCACTGTGATCAACAGTATCAAACTTTCAGCATAACCAAAATTATGGACAATCAGTGTACCTACAAGTCTGATAAAATTTAGTTAGTATGTTCAGCATAATTTTCATTATGTTGACAGAAAGTCATTGAATACGGATATGAGCTAAATCACAGCGTCACGCTATTAAAGCATTAATGAATCTTAGCATGACAAAATTACCTTAGACTCTGATAAACTTCAGTGCATTAGCTGTTTATATGTGGCCTACTAAGAGGAATCCATTAAATATGCAAATGAGCATATTCAGTATAATGTACTCCCAAAATTTTTGGCCAAGCGGTTTTGACTGTGATATCTTCATTAGGTGATTGGGTGCCGTAAGTTCCATTCTTATCGAAAAGATACTGGATTTTCTACCCTGCGTTCATAGCTCTGCTTGTTGAAAGACTTGTCCCCGATGCTGTCTTTCGGCCAGTTAAGTGATGGATCCATTGCTGTGATTATAAATTTGTGATGTATTATAGCGAGTTTTGAGTGCAAGCACTTCACGAACTCTACAGCGTGTGGAGAGGTCGCAGTCACCATAATTGTAACAAATTAGTTAGGTTATTGAAACACCATTTTTTAAGGGAGGGGCTTTGGCCGAGCTGTTTTCACTGCGATGTCTTCGCTAGGTGTTGGTATTAGTTCAAACCGATCAAAAATGTATAAAGTGACTATCTGTCACTGTTATCTACGATTAAGATTAATGTTTGAATTGTCACAATGAACATTAATATTTTTAGAATATAAATTACGATATGCGCAATTGACAATGTAGCCGTGTTGATTAACAACGACATGCAATCTAAGGTTTGGTAGCACACTGTGATCACCTGAATGATTACTAGGGCATGAGCTTTAAAAGACGTGTAGTCTCCTTCCTCAGATGCACAACGTTTATTAGTCCCCATGGACACGGTCCGGGGGGACTTATAGGTTTGGTCATGTCCGTGCGTGCGTGCGTCCGTGTGTGCGTCCGTTCGTTCACGCAGATATCTCAGACATGCCTAGGTCAATTTCTTTCAAACTTTGCACAAGGATAGTACCCTACCCCATACAGATGCACGTCGATTTGTTTAACAATGCGATCAAATTTGGCCGTGTTAGAGGACTCTTTAGTTTTCACCTCCATAGACTCCCATGTATAAGGCAGTTTTCACCTCCATAGACTCCCATGTATAAGGCAGTCTCCATAGACTCCCATGTATAAGGCAGTCCATAGACTCCCATGTATAAGGCAGTCCATAGACTCCCATGTATAAGGCAGTCCATAGACTGTCATGTATAAGGCCAAGAAAAATAAAAATTTAGTTTCTCATCGTATTCATATTGCAAAAACGATGCAGTGACACAGTATTTAGTCCCCACGGATGAAGTCCAGGGGGCTTATAGATTGGGTTATGTCCGCCCGTGAGTCCATCTGTGAGTCCATCCGTTCACGCAGATATCTCAGATATTTTGACAAAATGTCATGTGACCTCGGTGACCTTTGACCTAAAATATATATATTTGTCCATAACTCAGTAACCAAAAGCGCTACACCCTTCATATATGGTATGATGGGACAGCTTATGACGCCACATATTGTACCTCATTAATTATGCGCACATCTAATTTTGAGCGAGCCAATAGAGCTAGAGGTCTGATTTTTGGTATAAAGTGATAACTTAGCAATACTATTTTTTTTTCAAAATGTCACGTGACCTTGGTGACCTTTGACCTCAAATATACATATTTGTCCATAACTCAGTAACCACAAGTGCTACACCCTTCATGTATGGTATAATGGGACAGCTTATGACGCCACATATTGTACCTCATTAATTATGCGCATATCTAATTTTGAGCGAGTCAATAGAGCTTTAGGTCTGATTTTTGGTATATAGGGATAACTTAGCAGTACAATTTTTTTTTGACAAAATGTCACGTGACTTCGGTGACCTTTGATCTCACATACACATAATTGTCCATAACTCAGTAACCACAAGTGCTACACCCTTCATATATGGTATGATGGGAGACCTTATGATGCTTCATACTGTACCTCATTAATTATGCGTATATCTAATTCTGAGCAAGCCCGTATAGCTGGAGGTCTGATTTTTGGTATATAGGGATAACTATAGGATAGAAATTTATTGACAAAATGTCATGTGACCTCGATGACCTTTGACCTGGAATATACGTTTATGTCGATAAATACGTAATCACAAGTGCTATGTCCTTTATATCTATACCCTCCAATTCTGATAGGATATTTGACCTTAAGATGTCACATCTTGTACCTCATCATTATGCGCATATGTATTTCTTGGCTGGCCAATACAGTTAGAGGTTTGATCTTTTTTCCCGATTTAGAACCATAATTTAGACATGCCTCATGTGTTTCAAATTGGGAACAACGACATAAACCTATGTGCCCATAGATCTCAACATATACACTCCAGTGAAACTTCTGACCACATGTACATTTCCCTGCCCCATCAAGACTAATACTCCTATTACAAGTGGGGACTATGTCATTGTCAATGACTTGTTATCATATAGTATAATTGACTCACTGCATATTAATTTCAAAAGAGTTACTCGTTTAGCTTAAATAGTATTTACCCGTTGAAGCTATATAGTAGCGACATTGTGGTGACCTAACATGAGCTGTACCTTATCATTTACGGAAGGGAAGCTGACAGCAGACACAAACAGTGCCAATTAAGAAAAAAGTTTTTAAACATAGTTTTTGAAGTGAGAGGAAAAACAGTATTGAAGGTGATCCTTTGATTACAAATTAAAGCATTGACAGATCATGTGTCCTTATACATGTTTGTAGTACCCAAGTCAATGAGAGCATTTATTGAAATCTTTTCTTGCAAATTAACCCAAGGAATTGTGCTGCTCGCTACAAACTGGACTTTAACCCTAAAAACACACATTGCTCAGCTATTCAGTAAAATCATACCAGTCACACTAATGTTCAACAGGTCACATGACCTGTAATTATACTTATTGTAGCACATCGCTGGCACTGCCATTGTACATCTGCTTACAAATATAACAAGTTTGGATAATTCGTCCCAAATTTCACTGCATTAACGTTTGACTTCTGCTTTGTAAGGACATAACGACATAAGTGGATGCTATAGTCTTATCATTCGAATCAAGGAACTCGTAACAAAGGTATGTATGCGCCTAGAGCTCTGTTCAGAGATTAGGCGCACTACAAATGTACTTTATTATTATTATTATTATTATTATTATGTTGAAACTCTGTTACTCTTCAGTTGCTGCGTCATAATTCTTTATTTAATATATTTATCATACCTCCTCACCGGCATACAAAGATCTCACCTGGAAAGGGCAAAACAGACAAAAAGAACAAACTACACGGCATATGTATAACTCCTAGTACTCCTACTCCTCGAACTATAGAATTACAAATCAATGAAAGCAACCGGTGTACGGTAGAGACAAACAGGTGTCAAACACCTCTATCAATGTGCCACCATACGCTAAACAGGAAAATAAAACAAGCAAAAGACACATGTGAAATGTAAAGAGACAACGTACACAGAAGCTTGATTGTCTAATAATAAAAACCAGACAAGATTTCACATAAAATTCCACAATTACGTTCGATGGCAGCTATGGAAGCGACATGTTGAAATCCGATGTACAAGTGTCGTTTGGATTGAAATTATTTTAAAATTTCTGCTGGTAAAAGGATTTCATTTCAGAATCATGTGAAAAGAGATGCATGAAGATCTGGCATGGGAATGCAACTCATTCCGAATCGATAACGGAGCATTTCTGTCAAAGTAAGAACGTGCAAATTATTCTATGTGGCAAGAAGGAAGTTAAAAGTTTAAACAGTTGTTGACTTGATTTGAAGCTTTCATCGATTCATACAGAAAAGACGTGTTTTCAATAACACTCAAAACAATAGTAAAATAAATTGTCCCATAAAGGGATAAAGGATTACATTGTCTTAGACATAAAAGACCGCCTTCGTCTCCTCATGGGTAATTTCTAACACCAAAATGCCGAGACGCAACACAGTGCAAAGCATGAATATACTACACTTAAAAAGTCACTAAAGATGCACACAACCAGTACATAACCAGACCTTACAGAAAAACATTAAACGACACAACTCCAAACATGGAGTTTGTGTGTAATATAATGTATGAAGCCGTGTTCCCTTGTTTTATTTTCTATATGTAATTTTTCCCTGAGTTTCGCTTAACTGCTTATGGAATTTTAATTACAATGTTGCTTTCCAAGTCACCTATCAAACCAAGGGGTAATCAGAACAGCCAATTTGACCAATTAGGTTTTAAAACCAGGGAACAGATACTTAAAGCTTGCGATAGATATGTTGAGGAGATACACACTAAGAACTGTAGGATTAAGAGAGATGTGACTGGTCGAATCTGTTCAGTGTCTGTGTGGGGAAAAGTTGGAATGAGTGATCTGGACAATTTATTAGTGTTCTTGATTTGAATGAAAAATATTTATTGTTCATGTAACAGCTTTTGAACATTTTGTAAAGGTGACTTAGGTTATATCAGACGTGTTTGGAACAGCACAAATGTAATGAACAATGTTAGTCTCAGTCATCGAAGTTTAAAGTCTCCTATGTAAAAATTCTGCCGTTGAAAAGGAAGGAAATGTTGTTTGTAGCCTAGCTAGGTGACATACTGAAGTTGACACAAATCATATGTAAAGTGTTGTGTCACACTTTTATGGGACAATTTATTTTACTATTGTTTTGAGTGCTATTGAAAACACGTCTTTTCTGTAAGAATCGATAAAAGCTACAAATCAAGTCAACAACTATTTACACTTTAACTTCCTTCTTGCCACATAGAATAATTTGCACGTTCTTACTTTGACAGAAATGTTCCGTTATCGATTCGGAACGAGTTGCATTCCCATGCCAAATCTTCAGAGAGTGCATCTCTTTTCATATAATTCTGAAATGAAATCCTTTACCAGCAGAAAACATTATTCATAAACACCTAGTCACGAAAATATGCAACAAAAAACTAAATGATTTCAAACCATGTTACCCGGTCAGTCGAAAGACGATAGAGGGAGATTCCCTCGTAACAATATATATATATATATATATATATATATATATATATATATATATATATATATATATATATATATATATATATATATATATATACTGAGAATCTAGGAACTTGTAGTTGTCACTCTACAGGCTGTTTCATGCGCTAAGCAATCATCAGGAGTGAAGGTTTGGCGGCAATAGAACTGTTTATATTGTGTTGCAGGTGGGCATGCTTATTCAAATAAGCGGTTGTGGCCAATGGCAAGTCAGTTATTACAGAGGAGGAATTTGCTGCGGTGTCTGCATTTTGAGAGGAATTCAGCACGTTTGTTGAGGGTTGATTTGCTATCTGAATAAATTATATGGAGTTTTTCTGTTATGCAAAGGTTGCAGCGTTTGGTTTTATTTGAATAGGGGGGAGCTCTGTCGATGATTGACCATTTGATGTCGTAGTTTATGTTGTTGCCTTTGAGCTTCCATATGAATTTTGAGAGCTCTGTGCTATTTCTGTGCTTGGGAGTTTTGAAAGTGTACTTGTGATACGTGTATCTTTGTTTGAAGGTTGAGTCCGTGAGTCCAATGTAGTGTTTCTGATCGTTGCTTGTGGTGATAGTGGCTTTGTATATTACTGAAGAGGTAAGGCAGTTTCCTGAAAGTGGACAATCGTCTTTTTTGCGGCAGTTGCACCACTTCTCTTGCTCCCTGTCTTTATGTAGTATTTGGTTGTTGTATATGTATATATATATATATATATATATATATATATATATATATATATATATATATATATATATATATATATATATATGTATGTATGTATGTATATATATTTTATATATATTTTATATATAATATTGATATATCTATCTATCTATCTATCTATCTAACTATCTATCTATCTATCCATATATATTGAAGGTTTGTAACTATGTCAAACTTAGTTTTCGTTATGCTGAAAAACCTACCGATTAGTAGGTCAAATGCATATTTTAGGATTTTCTGTAATTTTTCAGTACGGCAGATGTAAATACTCTGAGCTTGAACAAACGTCTGAGAATTACCTATTATATTAAGATTAAATTATGCTTAAGTTTGATGAGCAAGTCACATGACAAAAAGGTCATTCGCATGTTTGCTTATTTCCTGCTGTTTGGACAATTTAAAAGAAAGCTAAATACACTCGGTGCACAAATTGAATAAAAACGAAATTCATGAATGCCATTTGTATATACATAAATTGTGATATTCGAAAACAAATCAAGGTTGTAAGTAGCATAGATAAATCTCCACGTTCTCATTGATGCAATTATTTTCCTTTGTGTCGCAGATTTTCTGTAAAGATATGCTTTTTTATGACTAAAATAATGAAAGTTTGCCTGGCTCTCTGTCTAGTTATCATCTCCTGATCACCATTTATACCGACCTCCATTAATTTATGAATTGAGCGTATTTAGTCAACATGGTAGTATCTATCCAAATAAGTGCTGTTTTTACAAGCCAACAACAAAAATAGTAATCAGATTTTTAAAGCAGAGATCTTAGGGCTAGGAACAAGTTAATTGGTTCCTTGATTTTCATAATATCTTTGTCTCTGAAACATGTGTTTACTTTATCACTTTAGTCTGTGATAATGCTGATAAAGAAGCTCTACGATTTTCATCCTAAAAATTGCAGTTTTTTTAAAAAATCTGTGTCACCTTTGGCTTCAACGTTATTTACCTGTTGAAGCTATAAAGTAGCGCCATTGTAGTGATCTAACATGACCTGTACCTTATAATTTACTGAAACTGACAGCAGATACCAAGCCGTGCTAATTAAGTAAACAAAGTTTTTAAACAAAGCTTTTGAATTGATAGGAAAATGAAAATTGAACGTGATTGCTTGATTTAAATTCAAAGCATTGACAGATAATGTGTCCTTATACACACTGACATGTTTGTAGTACCCGACGCAGTGAAAGAATTCACTTAAACCTATTCCTTCAAATTAACACACGCATTTCAGCTGCTCAAACAAAGTCGACTTCACACTAATGTTCAACACGTCACATGACCTGTAATTTTATGTATAAAAGCACACCGCTGGCACTGCAATTGTACATCTGCTGACAAATATAACAAGTTTGGATAATTCGTCCCAAATTTCACTGCATTCACAATTGACTTCTGATTTATAAGGACATCACGACATAAGTGGATGCTGTACTTTGAATCAAGGACCTCGTAAGAAAGGTATGTTGAAACTCTGTTACTCTTTAGTTACGGCGTCATAATTCTTTATTTAAAATATTTATCCTATTTCCTCACCGGCATATATATCACATTTGGAGAGGGCCAAGCAGACAAAAAGAACAAACTACACTGCAAATATAAAACTCCTAGTACTCCTTCTCTTTCGACCACACGATTACAAATCAATGAAAGCAGCCGGTAAACGGTAGACAAAGAGGCGTCGAATATTTCTATCATTTTGCCACCATACATTAAACGAGAAAATAAAACAAGCAAAAGACACATGTGAAATGTCGAGAGAAAACGTCAAACAGAAACTTGATCGTCTAATAATAAAAAACAGAAAAAATATCAGATAAAATTCGAGATACTAAAATTACAGACGCAAATTTACGTTCGATGGCAGCTATGACAACGACATGTTTTAATCCAATTTATAATTGTCGCTCGGATTGAAATTACATTTAAATTTCTGCTGCTAAAACAAATTCCGTTCAGATTTGAAAAGAGATGCACTCTCGGGAGTCTGATATGATAACGCAACTGGTTCAATAACAGAACATTTCCTTCAAAGTAAGAAAGTGTTAATAATTCTGTGTGGCAAGAAGGAAGTTAAATTTTATATAGTTGGGTCTTGACTTGATTTGTAGCTTTTATCGATTCTTGCAGGAAAGGTGTTTTTCTGCAGCACTCAAAACAATAGGAAGACAAAGTGCCCTATAAAAGTATGGCACAATACTTGCATTTGGTTTGCGTCCACTTGAGTATGTCATCTCGCTAGGCTACCAACAATGTTTCCTTCCTTTTGCATGGCAGATTTTATGACGTTACCAAAGTTGCCTTTACAAAATGTTCAAAAACAAGCACATGAATACAAAAATAAATAGTAATCAAAGCAACAACAAAGTAAGAACTTCCGCAGATCACTGTATTGCATTTAACGTCCCTGATAGAGTTGCTGCTGACAAGAACTTCTAAAATGGTTCTTCAATCAAATTTGTGGAAGTTAACTTTTCTGACAATTGTAATTTGAGTTAACTGCGATGACTTGTGTAATATTTAGACACATGTTACTTTGGTGGACACCCAATCCTCGTCATTTTACGTTTTACGATATATAATCAATGTTAACAAACATGTTTTATCTTCATTATCCGCCAATGTACCCCAGATACAGTGTTTACATCGATCGTAGGCGTCCGTGGAAAACGTTGAAATTCATCAGAGTTCCGACCACACCTTCCCTTAAAAATGATATTTATATGCATTTTTAGTCAAATTTTAGCATAGTTACAAAGGACCATAATTGATGTGGGCATGCATGTATTGTTGGCTCAGATGGGCAAAATATATTTGCAGTCCGGTAAATATACACTTGATAGATATATGACAAAACTAATGTATAGTTTGAACGGCATATCCAAAGTAATTTAGGGGTGACTTTTGACTTTTTTCCGCATAAGACAACATTGTTCATAAAATCATAAAATCTGAACTCTTTGACCTTTGTCTGGGATTGGAACATGTGAAGTCTAAGAGAATTCGGTGCCCTTTGACCTAATGTTGAAAACTTACCTCACGCTGAAGATATATTTTTCTCATTGGCTCATAAAACAGCATGGTAGGTAAAATCATAAAATCGGAACAATTTGACATTTGTCTTAGATTGTAAGATGTGAAGTCTAAGAGAATTTGGTGCCCTTTGACCCCATGTTGAAAACGTAGTTTGCTCATTAATTCACATATACCAAGAGATTATGTATGTATGTATGTATATCTGTATGTATGTATGTATGTATGTATGTATGTATGTATGTATGTATGTATGTGTGTATGTATGTATGTATGTATGTATGTATGTATGTATGTATGTACGTATGTATGTTTGTACGTATGTATGTATTGTTACGTGCAGAGAAAAAAACAAAAGGGTGAACTCAGCAGTTTCCGTTTAAACAAAATTTATTACGAAAATAAAACTAATCGCTAAGTCAGGGATAAAGTACAAGCTTTAAAAGTGTACAGACTACTTATCTCAGCCGGGACGGCAAAGCTCCAGTCTCAGAGTTGTAACAGTCAGTCGGATGAATGAACAGTCCTTTGGCTTGCAGGCTTGAAGCTGCACAAAGTCAACAGTATAAATCCAGCGTTCGCAGTGAAGATCTTGAAAAGTCTTGAGAATGACTACTGCTGGAGTTTAGTAACACACAAGAGACACGATCCCAAAAGTCTGACTGGAAGCTATGCACGTCCCTTTTATACACATGTGCTTACATAAGGGCATATAAGAACAATCTAGAACTTTTATTGACATGCTAATTACTGTTCTAAAATTATCTCTCTTACACAGCTAACTGAATTTCCAGAACATTGCAAACCCAGAACATTGCAAACATGACTAATTGAATTCAAGGTTGTGAGGTCATTAAGGGCAGTGACCTTGAGAATGTTCTAGACTAATTGAACTCAGGTCATGATGAGTGTGGGGGAAATGACCTACATAACACACCCCCTCTTAAAAAAAAATTCAAAGAAAAATCTTTCTTTTGGAAATGTAATCTTGAAAAAGATTTAAGTACTCATTTTTTTTTACTCTAAAGTAAAACTTCTTGAAAGTTAACAACAATAAACTCTAAATACGAGAGAGACTGTCTGCAATTAAATTGTCTCTGCCTTTGATATGTTTAATATCAAGATTAAACTCCTGTATCATTAAACTACATCTTAACAATCTCCGATTTTTGCCTTTAAATTTCTGCAGAAAAACAAGAGGGTTGTGATCAATATAAACCACTATTGGCTGATTTGAAGAAGTAATATAAACTTCAAAATGCTGTAAAGCTAATATCAAAGATAAACACTCTTTTTCAATTGTAGAGTACTTTCTCTGGGATTTGTTAAATTTGCGTGAAAAATAGCAAACAGGATGATCTACACCATGACTATCCTCTTGCAATAAAACAGCACCAGTAGCTGTATCACTAGCATCCACAGCTGATTTGAATGGCAAAGTGAAATCTGGTGCAGACAACACTGGAGCACTTTGCAGTATGGCTTTAAGTGTATCAAATGCCTGTTGGCATTGCTCTGACCAAACAAACTATACTTTCGTTTTAAGTAAGTTTGTCAAAGGCTCAGTAATTGTGGAGAAATTTGGACAGAATTTTCTGTAGTAACCAGCCATACAGAGAAAGCGCATCAGTTGTCGTT
>LD347155.1:9915-37613 GCA_001465055.1 Ptychodera flava | reverse complement strand
CGTCGCTCCAGTCCAGGTTCGTATAAGCTTATACTCCACAAAATGGCCACAGGCGGCGTGAACTTTCTGAAATGATTTCCTAAACGTCCTACTTGTTACCTTAGGGAATCAAAGCTCAACGACAAGATTATAGCACGAGACGTAGTGTACAGACGACACATTCACGCGCATGCTCATATTGGCAGAGTACACTGGCAAACGAGTGCGCATGCGTGAAGTTATATTTGCAGCACAGATTTCGCGGAAAAACTCATGCTTTTTCCATCCCAAAACTTCCTCGATCGCTTACAGTAAATGCACATGAACAAAATAAAACCCAACAACGTCAGCACAGGGAGAGGGTTTATGGTTTTCGCCACAACTACAAATGCCACGCTGAAGATACATTTAACATTCCACTGGCATAGACTCTCCACAGTCGCTGTGCCTTGTTTGTGGGCGCCCACGACTGCTACGATGGGCCTGCGATCAAAGGCTACGCTGCGCGCTGTGCAGCTCAGCAGCTGTGAGCACGCGCTGCCAGAGACAACGACTGTTGGTTTTTGCAAGTATATGAATATTCATAAGGGTAGTGATGTCAAAAGAAACACCTATCTAACTGGGCGGAGAGAATATACGTACGACAATTAGAAGTCACCCCTATTGACAAAATTAATATAAACAACACCATTTTCCTTTTTTTTCAGAATTCCCACAGCTTCAATGAATTGTTATTAGATTTCTATATAATACTTATAGCCCCTAAACTTGTAATGATAATAATAATAATAATAATAATAATAATAACAACAATGATAATGATAAAAATAATAATATTAATGATAATAATAATAATAATAATGATAATAATAATATTGTATGATAGTTTTTAATGCATGTCTATATAATGATTGTAAATGTGATAAACCTACAACAATTAAATAACTTATCATAATCATATTGTAATATCTGATCATATTGTAATGAGTGATTGCACTCACTCGAATTACATTTCTCGATCACACTAATCTCTCTCACAATGTCTATCAAAATAATCGCAATCATACCAATCCATAATCCAATGACAGTAGGTCGGAATTTGTAAGACAATAGTTGTAAACATAGGTACAAAACAGCACAGAACAAACAGTAAATAGACGGTACACAAACAAAGTCAAATTCATGAAAGAAAGATATATAGACCTCTGGCCAGAAGACCAAGAAGTGATGTCAGGTGTTTCGAAAATAGTAAGCGCATCCTGCCTCACATGTGGCACCCGCCATATATCAATCTCTAAGTCAGATAGGTAGTGCTCACTAACTAAGGCCCAATGTCACCGATGCCATCAGTGATCATTTGTCGAAGAGAGATATTGTATTTATCTACCAGCTTGCAATACTTGCCAAAAAAGCGTTTGAATGCAGAGACAAGTCTTGCTCTGGTGTAACCTTGATTTAACAGTTTGTAAGAGAGATGGACATGTCTCTCTACAAAATCACCATATGAACTGCATGCTCTAGCATATCGAATAAGCTGGGAAATGTATACACCATAAGCTGGTGAGGTGGAATATTACTTATGAGGTATGGAAAATTGATGATACTAAAGTTGAAATCATCTCTCTTGTCATATAGCCTATTAGAAAGGTGACCATTAGAGTCAAATTCAAGTAAAATGTCCAGATATGAAGCAGAAAAGGCCGTTTCTGTAGTTTCTTTAATCTCCAATTCTGGAGGATAAATCATTGCGAGATATTTACAGTTTTAAGAGTAATTCATTGAAATAACATCGTCTATGTATCTATATGTTAGATTGGAAGTTCGAGCTACAGAGACCTTTTTCTGTTTGATTAGGTTCTGGATAAGTTCTGCCTCGTATGAGAACAGAAATAAGTCTGCAAGCAAGGGAGCACAGTTAGTGCCCATAGGAATTCCTATACACTGTTGGAAAATGTATCCTCCAAATTCTACAAATATGTTGTCGATGAGGAAATCAAGCATATTGATAATGTCTTTCTCGGTATAAAATAATTTAGCGTTAGTAACATTTTTAACAAAATATGTAGAATTATACCCTAATAATACATATTTTTAACGGCGTGAACCGTTTTTGTAGAAAAATGTTTGGTTGATGATGTTTTTTAAGCGTTCTTTCAATTTATTATGTGGTATTGTGGTACACAATGTAGAAAAATCAAAAGTTTTAATAGATGTTATTTTTGAAACTGATCTTGATTTCAAATTTTCCAAGAGTTCCTTCGAATTTTTTAATATCCACATTTGATTTATACCGCTCCGACAAAAGACGACATCACAGTATGCCTCAGGTCCCCGTTTAACAGTACAAAGAACAGAAGTCAGTATTTTCGATAACTCTGTTGTTGGACATTTTGAAGATCCTGCGATAAACCTAGCTTTGTAAGGTGTTTTGTGGAGCTTTGGTATCCAGTATAAGCTAGGCAACTTATTATGATCATCCTTTGTTCTAATATTGATATTATCCATGAATGACTTATGGTTTGCTAAAATGTCAGATTTGCTGAACATTGATTGTCTGTAAGTGGAGTTGATGGAGGTCTTAGTTACACCATGTTCGTCTATAAGACATTCAAAATAATACTTCTCACAGACAAATACAATGTTATTGGCAGCTTTATCAGCAGGAACGACAACGTATTTGTCATGGATATCATTCAAACACTTAACAGCATCAGGATCTTTAAATACAGAATTGGGTCTTCTGCAAACATATGATCTTAGTCGACCAATAAGGCCACGCACTATTTTCCTCACAGTTTTGACCCATTCTGACAGTGTTTCCAACTCTACATCCTCCCTTTTAGCCTATTTTCTGGCATATTCTTCAACAGAGTCCATAATGATCTTAAAATTATGGTTCCAGTTGATCCCGCTAGGTTCTCTGAACTTGGGTCCACAAGATAATATCTTACGAAGATGATGATGTTCAACCAAGTTCAGATCACCAGTGATGACATGGCCAACTGGAGTATATTTGAAGGGAGATGTAGAGCAGTCACAGGATGCTGTTGTTTGAAGGAATTAATCAATTTTTAAGTGCTGCAATGCCTTATTATAATTGAATATTTTATTGGAGGTTGTCTTGGTGTATTGATATGACAGAATAGGTACAGACTGGTGCTTAAAGTATGCAGGTAAAGTTGATGTAACCCTTTTGTTGTGAAGTATATGGCTGATATTAATGGCATCAATTCCCTTGTTAGTAAATGAAAGATGTATGGAATGACGATGATCATCAGTCATAGGTTCAGCACGAACAGGCTTGTATAGTCTGTATAGTACAATATCAGCAATAATACTGACCAGTCTGTACGGTTGTTTGTTCGGATCTGTCAAAGACAATCCCCATGCATAGGCATGCAACCTTCTCAAGTCCTTGATGAAAAGAGCAAATAATGAAGTACGAATGTGATGGAGACCTAAAGGCTTCTGTAATAAAAGAAGCAGTCATGAAATTTGTCAGGGCAGTTGGAGGTCGATATATTTAATTTAGGCCGATGATAACGCCTACGTCCATGACTACGTCTTCTACGGACAGAAGACTCAAAGAGGCACATCACATTCACTTCTGAACAACCAGGACTTGAGAGATTGGCTATATCTTTGATGTTGTCATTACAACCATAAGGCATTGCGGTACCTAACTGTCCAATCCAGTGGTATTCTCATTGTCTACAGAATGGTGAACTAAGTGTGGGGTTGTTGGTTGGATGGTATATTTTTTCAAGAATACGGACACGCATAGACAAAGTGGAGTGATCGTCCTGGTTAAAATGCCTATAAAGTTGCACATCCAAAGATCAATTCACTCCACTGCGGTGTCCGTTCATTCTAGATCATAAGCTGTTTCCTGTTTCTCCAACATAAATGAGCCCACACAAAGTACACTCAATTCCATAGATTACGTTTGTGGTTGTGCAATTCAGAGGTTCCAGACATTTGGTAGAATAGATCTTCCCTGTCAAACTACTACTGAATTGTTCTGTAGTGATGAGCATACAACAAATTTTGCAGTTTTTAATACCACACTTTGAAATAGATCCTGTATAATCACAAGCTGGAGATGACTATAATTAAACAGTCCGTCAGTAGCACTTTGCATGGTTTAATTGCCTGGTAGCTTCCTCCATTTTTGTGATAAAAATTGCCCTCTGATTGCACGAATGAGGTCTTTGTAACATCCCAAAGGATAATCCGAGGGACAAAAGGTTTTAGAGCTACTGTGTCCCGTGTGACTGGTCGGGATCTTGTTAACCCGGGCAAAGTCCCAGCCGGTATGAATATATCTCTTATACAGTCCTTCATTATCATGTACAGGTACCAGGTGGATGATGCCCACGGGGACAATATGTCCACCAGCAGGAGCATCGACCTGGTCGTAGTAAAATAATCGCAATCATACCAATCCATGAAACAATGACAGTAGGTCAGAATTCGTAAGACAATAGTTGTAAACAAAGGCACAAAACAGCACAGAACAAACAGTAAATAGACGGTACACAAACAAAGTCAAATTCATGAAAGAAAGATATATGGACCTCTGGCCAGAAGACCAAGAAGTGATGTCAGGTGTTTCGAAAATAGTAAGCGCATCCTGCCCCACATGTGGCACCCGCCATATATCAATCTCTAAGTCAGATAGGTAGTGCTCACTAACTAAGGCCCAATGTCACCGATGCCATCAGTGATCATTTGTCGAAGAGAGATATATAGCCTAGTAGAAAGGTGACAATTAGAGTCAAATTCAAGTAAAATGTCCAGATATGAAGCAGAAAAGGCCGTTTCTGTAGTTTCTTTAATCTCCAATTCTGGAGGATAAATCATAGCGAGATATTTACTGAATTCAGAGTTATTCATTGAAATAACATCGTCTATGTATCTATATGTTAGATTGAAAGTTCGAGCTACAGAGACCTTTTTCTGTTTGATTAGGTTCTGGATAAGTTCTGCCTCGTATGAGAACAGAAATAAGTCTGCAAGCAAGGGAGCACAGTTAGTGCCCATAGGAATTCCTATACACTGTTGGAAAATGTATCCTCCAAATTCTACAAATATGTTGTCGATGAGGCAATCAAGCATACTGATAATGTCTTTCTCGGTATAAAACAATTTAGCGTTAGTAACATTTTAACAAAATATGTAGAATTATACCCTAATAATACATATTTGTAATGGCGTGAACCGTTTTTGTAGAAAAATGTTTGGTTGATGATGTTTTTCAAGCGATCTCTATTTATTATGTGGTATTGTGGTATACAATGTAGAAAAATCAAAAGTTTTAAACAGATCTTGATTTCAAATTATCCAAGAGTTCCTTCGAATTTTTTAATATCCACATTTGATTTATATCACTCCGAGAAAAGACAAAATCACATACCGTTTAACAGTACAAAGAACAGAAGTCAGTATCTTCGATAACTCAGCTATGAATGATACACATTCAAAATCACTGATGATATTCATGCACCCCCTCTATGCTTGGATCAAAGTTTTAAATCAGGTTTAGTTTGCAAAATAGTGCATTCATTCTTGTTTTTGAAGAAATCTGATAAACTTCCTCTGTGCTTCTTAGGACTAAAATATGTGGATGTTTAAGGTTGATTGTGGTGAACAAAGCCGCAACATTTGTTCATTTATATTCAGACACAAATCAAAATGCACATGTCGTGCACACTATCTGCATACTAACTTTGAAATGAAATCCCTTCTCATTTCTGTGTTATGGCTCCACACTTGAAAAAACAGATGTCGAACACTTCTATCACTGTGCCACCATACATTTAACAGGAAAATGAAGCGACCAAAGAGACGTATGGAATGTCAAGGGACAACGTTAAACTGAAAATTTATTGTCTAACATTTACATAATAAAAAACAGAGAAGACATCAGATAAAATTCCATACCCACAGATACTGAAATGTCAGGTACAAACTTATGTTGGATGGCAACACCAACACCAACATGTTGTTATCTATTTCAAGTGTCGTTGGATTGAAAATATTATTAAATTCCTGCTGGTAAAAAGAATTCCATTCAGATTTAAAAAGAGATGTACTCTCTGAAGATCTGATATGGAAATGCAACTTGTTCCATAACCAAAAATTTCTGTCAAAGTAAGAGCGTGTAAATGATTCTGTGGGGCAAGAAGGAAGGTAAGTTTTAAATTGTCGTTGCATGACTTGATTTGTAGCTTTTATCGATTTTTGTAGGAAAGGCATGTTTCTGCAGCACTCAAAACCATAGTAAGATAAATTGTCCTATAAAAGTATGAAACAACACTTTATATATGGTTTGTGTCAACTTTAGTATGTCACCTAGCTAGGCTACAAACAACATTTCCTTCCTTTTCAACGGCGGAAATTTTACATACTAGACTTTAGATAACTGAGACTAGTGCATAACAGTACATTTTTGCTGTTTAAAGTACATCTGGCATTACCTAAGCTACCTTTACAATTTTTTTGAAAACTAACACATGAATACAAAAAAGTACCATTCAAATCAACAACAAACTAAGAACTTGGGCACATCACTGTATTGCATTTAACTGCATTGCTTTATTCCAAATAATTTTCCTGATAATGTTGTTCTGAATCCAATGTTGTTGTTGCTTCTACAATGGTTCTTCAATCAAATTTGCGGAAATATCTTATCTGACAATTGTAATTTGAGTTTACTGCAATGACTTGTGTAATATTTGGACACAGAGTGTTTTGAGAGACAACTAATTCTCGTTAATCTTTTAAAGTTTGAACATGTGTTCTGTTCATGTGCTTATCGTTCAATCAAACAATTCCTGAAAATAAGCTACGTAATTACAGTGTACTGGCAGAGTTTTGGATTTCCGCTATTTTCAACAGTTTTTGTTAATGATTTCACTCATTGACTTTTAAACGAAGTGAGCGACATTAATGTCGAAAAATTTAAGGGAAATTGTGGGTGAAATATGCCTGCAAATGTAATATTATTCAAATCAAATTGATGAAATGGGTAATATGAAATGACTTTCTATTAATGGATCAGTTAGGCAACAATTTGTGCGCTGTTAATAAATACACATGCCAGATATGTGACAAAGTTTAAGTATAGTTTGAATGCCTTAACCAAACTATTTCGGGGGTGAACTTCTAAAATCTGAACCATTTGTCATTTGTCTTAGATTATGACATATGAAGTCAAAAGGATTTCGTTGCCCTTTACCGTATATTGAAAATTTGTTTTGCTCATTTTATATTACTCACTCGTCACGCAAACTTAAATATGCATCAAAAATGGCTATATCTACTGAATTTCAGAGTTTCAGCCTGAAGGTTAGTATTCTGTAAGTTTGTCATTTTGTGCCATTGTTTTCTACCTATTGCTTATTTGCATATCTGTGACGTTTTGTCAGACGCTATTACGTACATATTGAACAAAAATGAAAGTGACAGTGATACACTTGAAAAGTTGGATTTTTTCCAATTTTAGGCTAATTTTTTGCGAATTTAAAAGTTATTCTTGTCATCATATCCATGTTAATTTGTAAAAAAATTTGCATCAAATTCAGAGTCTAAAGAGTGGTTTATAAGTTTACGGTTATTGACCACTTTTTAGATTTGCACAATAGTCAGTGAATTTGCCAATTTACCAGAGGAAACTTTTATCCGTAACCCGGAGGAATATTTTTGCATAAATTTAAAAGGTTTAGGTCTGGAAGTTGTGCATATTGTTGGAGCATGATATTAACATGTGATCCATAAGTAAAGAACACATTAAATAGCAAATGCAAAATATCCCCTGCATATTTCCCAGAAAATGCAGCGGACAAGGGGAAATCAGAGAGCTGTACTGCCAAAGTCCCATGTTCCTCCGTCGTCTAATATACTGGCATAGCGAATTCTATTGCAAGTTGCATGGCATCAGTAGAAATCATATGATTTTACTAATTGCGGAGAGGCTTTACGTAGAATACCAACGGCATGCATATATAAAGATTGTGTCTGGCAAAACGTTGATTACAGACGATGGACAAAACACTCAATGAATGTTTTTGTCTAATTCCCAATCTTTGATAGCGTAGTTAAAATACCATTCTGGTGCAATTTTTTTATGTGTATGTCTGGCTTAGGTTATCATATCATAACAGGAGACATGTCTGATGATTGGTGACATAGTTGCACTGAATGATCAGCTGTTATTGACGGCCATTGATTGCATTTTTTCAGTAATACAGGTACTTGAAAATAGATAAAACATAATAGATGCGGAAACGAGTGGTTTGTTTGAAAAATAAAGGAAAAAGAAAAGCATGTGTGTACGTCATTAGTGTAAATTGATCATACAGCAACAAATTTGACATGCATTAATAACATATATGACATGGTATCAGTAATCTTCATACCAAGATCAATTGAAATAGATCTGCACACGTCTGCCTAACAGTTATAACTGCCAGACAATTCAAACTGACACACATATGTATGTCATAGAACCTTGTTCTTATCCCAAATATTTAATGAATCAATGGGATATGTTAATACATGTCTGCATAATCGCTGTAAATGTGATAAACCCATAACTATTAAATAGCAGGATGGGTGGCCATGTTTGATTTTATTAGCTCACGTGTGTAAACACGTGGGCTAATGTCATAGCGATGTCTGTCTGTCTGTTTGTGTGTCTGTCTGTCGGTCTGTCTGTCGGTCTGTTTACACGATAACTCAGAAACACCTGAACGGATTCAAGTCAGATTTGGTACACATGTACCATATGCTACCTACATATTAATGAAGTTATGCAATATCGTTTTTTTCCCGTACAATGGTTTCCCTATGGAGACGGTAATGACAATGTAGACATATATCTAGAAATACAGCACGAAATTTCATGAAACATTTCACAGATGACAATCTTAAAACATTATGATGATACTGTGTGTCATGTCAATTATCTTCTCATTTGCATATTTAATGAACTTTTGTTATTAGTGAGATAATTCTGAAATTCCTGCACCAAACTTTATGATACTTGGAACAAATATTGAACTGATATACTAAGAAGAATTTGGCAGTGTCCAGTTAATAAATAGCTCATTTGCATATTTTATGAAGTTTTGTAATTAGTCATATAACTCCCATATAAAGGCACCAAATGTGATGAAATCTGCTGCAGATACTGATCAGACTGATGTCTAACTGTAGTGTAAGACATTTATTAGTTTGAAATTAATTAAGGGTTCATTTGCATATTTAATGAACTTTGTAGTTAGGCATATAACTCTGAAATTACGGCACCCAAGTCAGTGAAATGGGATACAGATATTGTTCTGATAAATATCAAATTGTACTGAGAAGTATTTGGCAGTGTCAAGTTAACAAATAGGTCATTTGCATATTTTATGAAGTTTTATAATTAGTGCTATAACTCCAAAACGACTGCACCAAATGTGATGAAATCTGCTGCAGATACTGATCCGACATATATCTAATTTTGGTGTATTGCATTTAGTTGTGTGGATTTAATTAAGGGTTCATTTGCATATTGAATGAACTTAGTTATTAGTGATATAACTCTAAAATTACAGCATTAAATTTGATGAAATTGCTACAGATGTTGATCTGATAAATATCGAATTGTACTGAGAACCATTAAGCAGTGTCAAGTTAATAATTAGCTCATTTGCATATTTCCTGAATTTTATAATTAGTCATTTAACTTCAAAATAACTGCATCAAATATGATGAAAACTGCTGCATATACTAATCCGAGAGATATGTAACTGTGTTGTAAAGCATTTAGTAGTGTGAAGTTAATTAAGGGTTCATTTGCATATTTAATAAACTTTGTAATTAGGTATATAACTCTGAAATTACGGCACCAGATTTTGTGAAACGTGCTAAAGATATTGATTTGATAAATATTTAATTGTGCTATGAATCATTGAACAGTATCAAGTTAATTTGGGGTTTATTTGCATATGTAAAAAAATGTACATCAGAGGTATGACTTACTTCAGTGTTCTCGGTTTTGAATGGTCTAATTAAAACATTCAAGAAACATTATACATTGTGTTTAGTGATAACTGTTTTCTTTACCACCCACTTATTACCATAACCTGGAAAGGCTATTATCAAGTGATTTTCAATATTGCACTGTCCCATACTCAATACACATTTGCCTACGCTTCCAAAACATGTTTCTCGTACACAGATCAAGCTTTTGTGGCAATGTTCATATACCTGTAGCTCAAAGATTAAAATTTACCCTAGTGGTAACCTGAAATCAGTGATTTAAAGGTTGTTGTAAATTAAGTCCTGTCAAATTATACTTAGTAAATATCAATGGTGGAACACATACCAAAATATAGGTATACACGCAATTCAAGTATTTATGAATACCGGCCTTGTAAGTTAGCCAATGTGCTACTCATACATATATGTCTTACATTAAATGGCAGTACCCTATTAATAGTCACACAATAATAAGTAGATATGGTGACTTGGGCATAAAAATAGTTACATTCATTCAATTCAGTAAATTTTCTGTTCATATTAGGGATGTCAGAGACAATGGACAACAAACCTTCGGCCTTAGTTCTTCTGTCGTCATGGGATTTGGAGGGACGCTTAACAACAGGTCTTTCAACATGTGGTATTATAAAACGTTTGAAGGAAACAACACTGAAGTCTGAAATTTCAAAAATATACTGCCCTGTTCTTGATGATGAAGTCTGCGAAGAACAGAAGAGAGATGCAGAGCAAGTAGGTGTAACTTTGATACCTGCTAAAAGAAGTGAATATCTAAATCCTGTCAATGATCCCAGAGGAGAAAATTGGTTTATCAACCATCATACCCACTACCCACAACTCGAGGAGCTTAAAAATATTAAGCATGTAGTTGGTTATCTAGATATTACACACAACGCAGCAGCTGCAATTCAAAAAGGATTGTTTCAGCAAGCTAACCTTCATCAACTGCCAATTCCCGAGCGACCTGTCGCCGCATTACTTGTACTTAAAACATGGGGAAACAGAAGAGGTCCATTCCATACCTAAATCTTCTAGTGGAGTTATAAGCGATTTTCGTGGAAAAGTAATAAGGGAATATGAAGATGCAGAAATCCACTGCACTGTCCTGGATGTTGAAGTAACTGAAGAGCAGAAGAGAGATGCAGAGAAAGTTGGCGTTACTTTGATCACAGCCACATGACATTCTTGGTCGAATCCACTTAAAGATTTACCCGGAGAGCACTGGCTGATAAACCACGACAGCTACTTTCCGCAGTTGAAAAGATTAAAAAATGTACAATATGTGGTTGGGTATACTTTCAAGGAACAGAATGTAGCAGCTGCAATTCACAAGAATCTTTTCCCTAAAGCTGCACTTTATCAACTGGATCTTCCTGAACCACAGCCAGAAGCATTATTTGTCAATGAAGACTGGGACGAAAATGACTGTGGCTTGACAGGGTTTCACAGAACACTCCTTCAAGATTTCTGTGCAAGAAAGGCCAAAGAGGGAAATGCTGTTAAAGCCTATTCCACTGTCCTTGATGTTAAAATTAGTGAAGAGAAGAAGAAGGATGCAAAGAACTATGGCGTTACCCTGATACCAGCTGTAAGGAAGGAAAGAGCTGAACCAGAGGAAGATCAACCAGAATTGATGTGGTTGCTAAATCATGAAAGTTATTTTCCTTATCTCAAAAAACTGAAGAACATCAAGCATGTCATTGGATATGCTCCAAAGACTGCAAAGGCCGCAGCTGAAATTCGAGAAAGGCTGTTCAGAGATCCTGATTGGTTAAGATCAATCATGCATATGAAGATCATAACTGCCTGTGGGATGTCAACTGGGGAAATGTTGGTGAACAGATGCTCAAGATGGCCAGTGAAGCAGACATCATTTTTTCAATTGGTCCAAAGATGCATGAACGTTTCATTAATCAATATCGTGTATATATAGATGACAAGCAACTGGCTAAGATCCCCCATAAACAGATTTTCCCAAAACCAAGGCGAAGCTTCTTCAACAAGGATCCATATTTACCAGATGAAGTAAACATCCACCAAATCCTGACTTATGGACAGTTCAATACATGCAAAGCTCTGGAATCGTGTGAGAAACTGGCAGGTTCTATAAGCAATGCCTCTGCACAGCTTGAGGCTTGTAAGGTCTATGCCCCTGTATGGCAAATATTAGGGGTTTCATCACAGGAGAATCAGACAGATATCATGAAGAGCCTTGAAGAAACAATTGAAAGTAGCAACATAAAACCACGTTTCTACACATCTTACTCTGCAAAGAACTTGCTAACATATCTTCACCAGTCTCACGTCTGCCTACTTTCAACCTGCTACAAGGACTATGAATTTTGTGGTTTAGAAGCAATGGCAACTGCAATACCAACATTTGCATTGGAGAATACAGATTTAGGACGGCTAGTAAGTAAATACCTTCCAATGGAAGCAGACAGCTGTGTGGTAAAATCACAAAGTGAACTCTCCGATAAAATAAGAAAAGTTTTCAGTAAAACAAAACTTGAATTTCAAAGAGCCAAGAAGCTAAAAGAAGCCTTAATGAAAACTGAAGATATTGACAAGACTTATGCTACCTTTGCTAGTTTGCTGACACCAAGGAGGAAAACGACAAGCCAAAGTAATATTCATGGTGATTTTGAAAATTCAAGCAGTAAAGGTACGAATTGGACAATTTTATGAACCTTATCATGCCACCAATTTATCGATGGTGTCTTTGTGTAATATACTGCAATTGAGTTATATAAGTAATGTTCACATATTTTCTTTTACTAGACCTATGGAGTAAGAAATGAATGACTGTAATCTTTCTTTTTTTAATCTTTCTTTCTTTCTCAGAAAGCTAAATTAAGTTCAACTCTGATCACAGGTTGCTTTATATTCATGCAAAACTCATCGATACAGTTTTTTTAGTTAACATTAATATACTACATGTTAATAACAATATATCATAAATTGTAATGCATACATATTTAATAATTCTGAATGCTGCAGCTTCAACACATAAATACAGTTTATAATGAACTTAATAAGTATTTTCTAACATCTGGTTCATTCAGACATATAGTCTTTTATGCTGTCATGTGATCATAACTGATGCTCAAAAATTTAAGTACGTGGAATCTTATGCCAATTCAGCATTTTTAAATCAGATTCAAATTCACAACCTGTATTACCTAATAGATTCAATCACAATGCCTCAATTACATTCAATCTGTACACTTTAGGGGCCGTCGATAAAAAAAGCTGACGCACAAGAAACGTAATTCCTTCGGTTTACTTGAAACCCCCTCCCTCCCCCTCAAAACGAAAGTTCTTATGCGAAATCAATTTCGAATTATAATGCCGTTTCTGACAAACTCACTCGCACCTCTCAGATCCGCACGCCTATGAAAAAATACCGGAAGTGCACATTAATTAATAAACCTCCACTTTACGCGTTTTAACTTTTTAAGACACAGAACATTTTAATGTATGTCGCACGTAGGAAAATGTTTTACGTACATGTTTCACGTTGAAAAAGCATACAAGTTTTATTTTATATTTATGTCTTTTTTTGTCTTTTCTGTCTCCGTATTTTGTGGTCATTCTGTTCTCGATGAACGCGAAGGTAGTATTGCGTTCTTGCACACAAAACGAAATGAGCTTTGACCCCCTCCCCCTAAACGAAAGAATTACGTTTGTCGTGCGTCAGTTTTTATGATCGACGGCCCCTAAATTATTAAAAGTTAAACATACATGTTATCTGTTTTACCGAATACTTATTTTAAACTTTTACATAATAATGGTGTGATAAACTTATAACATTATGCAAGTACAACATTATGTCTCATGGTGGTAACCAAGGGACAGAAATATACCGTTATGGTATAGTAAATGGTTGCACCCGAAACGTCTGTGTTTTGTTAGTCTGTGCCATTTGCAAGTTTTTTATTTCCCGCTGGTCGGTCAGTATTTTACTGCATTTGTTTTAACTACTGCAGTTTTTATCCTTTGCCTTTTAACCAGTATCGTATTTCCCGCTGGTCGGCCTATATATTACTGTTTTCACTTTCACTTGCAGTTTTGTCCTTCTTTTGAGGTCGTTTGTAATAAATATACGGTATATTTACTTTTGATAAGCATCAATCCGGAATGTATTATTAACTCTCCTCTAAAACTCACAAAAATATTCTACTGTGATAAAAAGGCATCTAAACATCTTGACCATTTCAAGAGATATAGTCCGGCAATATGAGAATAACACCTAAACAAGACTGCAACATCTTAATCAGTGTGATAAATGTATGTATTCATTTTGCACTGACCTGCAGATTCTCAATCTGATACATTGATGCAAGTCCATGTTCACCTTGATGAAGATTTTTATCAGCAGCATTTACATAGTAACCGAGATCAGTCAGCGCGGCAAAGAAAGGAGACGGCATGGAAAAAAAGCAAACAGGATTTGAAGAGAAGAGCCGATGAGGTGGCAAACAGTGGTGCAAGTAGTCAGAAAGTGAGGAAAATATTCATTGATCAATTTGGTGATGGTGTAGAAACATCTGGTATGACAGCTGACTCCCTGCTAGTCTCAGTGGACATTCCAAGACTTGCAAATCTCTACAGGCTGGACGGAAGTTGCCAATCTAAAAGTCTGAGTGATGCTTTGGAACCACTCCTGATCACTGATGAAATGAAAGAGCGGGCCACTAGAGTTGGACATCCTCTGAAGTTGACAGCTACTTATGACCAATCTACGTTTGATGAACTTGAACTGTTTTTTTCTCAAAAGTAAGTCTATAAAACAATCACAGTAATTTTTATTGTTTCTTGCAAAGATGGAACACATCGGCTGTGTCGGGATATGTTGCCTTCACTGGTTCAGTATGTTATTAACAAAAATGGTTACCTTTCACAGGAGACGGTGGCGGAATTGAACCTGTAGAAGTGTATGATGGAAACATAGAAGAAGAGAGTGTCGAAGAAATACAGGTAAATTTCAATGTAGGATAAATACGGAAATCCCTGCAAAATTTCCTTTATGTGAAATTTAGCACAAATCTTCCCGTCATCAAGAAGTAAAGCATAAAATCACGCATGAAGCTTGCGGATACGGTGACTATGGCATTCTTAATATTACCGAATTGTAAATTACCATTTTATGTTGTAGCTTTCAAAATTTGCCTGGAAGTTCTCCGTAGTTTTCGTATGTCACCTCAAAAACTTTTACCTAGTACTCAGCTCTGATTTTCTTTCAATGCCTTAAAACTGCCCACTTGACTGTGAAAGACTCCAGCAAAGATAAATTATATATCTAGCTTCCCCTTGAAAGCAATCGCTGAACATTTCCCTTTAGTTATCGTCTAAGAAAGCCATGAGATTCCTTAATTCACACGTAGCAAATTTTTACAGTACAGTGCTCAGTCTTCTGGATACTGATGGTATGTACACAAGCTGAACCTCCATGAAACACATGGAAATGCAAAGTGACATAAGTTTTCTAGGTTTTCTTAGGTAAGAGTCCTTTCACAGTCAAATGAGCAGTACATTTTCTGGCTCTAATAGATACACAATCAGAGCAAAATGCTTTTATTGACTGGTCATTCTTTATCATATGGTTGAGTGTTAGTTGAACTCTACCACTGAACTTCTAATCAGCTACAGAATTTTGCAGTCTTCAATCTAGCAGAAGACATGTAAGAACTGTATTCACGAACCCGTGAAATGGAAAAGCAAATGTCATACTTCCGAGGCAATTCTAAATCGCCCCTTACCCACCAAAGAAATTGACAAGAATACTTACTGATAAAATTATTTTGATAGATCAAAGAAAAACAACCGATAGACAGTGATACGCCAGATCGAACCCCACGTGAGTATATATACATATGTCAGAGTGAAAAAAATTAAGCCAGAACCAGTTTGACTATGCAACATTTGCAGTGAATACGGTGTATGTAATTCCAACATGCACAAACACAGTATCTATACTCCAACTACCCAAAAAAGTAATCATAGAAAATCATAATGCACATGGATAATGCTTGCTATGTGTGGGCTGGACTACTGTGATTCTTAGTCCTCTCTACACAATGGGCAAATACATGTACTCTGATATTACAACAGTTCAGCAGCATTGGCGCCCAATGTCCTCCTTTTTGTAACTTGTTTGAAAGAAACCATATCTCACTTTGGTGACATACATTTGCATTATTGAAGACGAGTTTAACATACATAAGGCATTAAAGGGGAAATTTACCCTGAAAATTAATTTTGCATATTAAACTGATATGGTCATTGAAAGGCTTTCGAGTCAATTTTATTCACTTTCACTCACTGGCTAACAAAGAGCGGTGTACTAAAATACCGGAAGTGACGTCGTAAACTTGGTCATTGAAGCAGTCGACGTGTGCAACTGTAAGCTTTTCCACTTACAGTGTACAGAATGGCTACAGAATAGGGGCCAAGCACTCGGTGTCGATGTTAAAGTCGAGCAGAAATAAAGTTTTCTGCGAATACCACTTTGAGAAGAACTGATTTTACCGAAAGTTGCAAGTCCAACTACTGAACTACTAGCCTAAAAGAAAACTGCCCGGGCATATCCAGCCCCAAGTGCTTTGCCTGTACATACGGGACTGTGCGTACGCTCAGGCACTAGAAACGGAACACTGTAGACAGGACCGCTGGTCTAGACTTATCATGGCTACCTCGAGGTATTCTGTAACACATTAAAAATGCTTGCACTTTTAGAATTAATGTCGATCTCTTTAGAGCATTGGCATTACTTCGGTGTAGGCATGATTTCACAGCGATTGGGTTGACAATGACAGGCATGATTGATAACTTCGTCATCGGAGCTAGAATAGTCACTTTCTGAACTCGAGTCGCTGTAACTTGACGATGTCAGTCTTGGATCATCCATTGCTCGTTCAGGTTTGAAGTTATTACCGATTATCTTCGCCATTATGCTTTTTAGTCGAGCGCTGAGGTTTGCGTACCGCGTACGCGTACTCTACTTGGCGTAGAAGAGCTTGGTCATAAGTGACCTCGCTTTGAACCCGCTGTGACCAGTAAGTTTGATACGTCACTTCCGGTTTCCGTGCGTTCAGCTTTTGGCCACTGAGCCAATACGCGCAAGTGAAAGTGAATGAAACCAACGCTATTTTGTTTATTTTTCACTAAATAACGACCTGATTACCTAAGAAAGTTTGGGTAAATTTCCCCTTTAAAGCAGTTGTTGTCCATGGCTCTCGATAGCAATCTTCAGTAGATTGTACAATAGATTTCATAGAGGTCCAAATGTAAGCCTTATTGGAGACAGTAAAGAAAACGTTTTCCACAAGGTAGAGTACCCCTTCTTAATCAAGTTGTTGAGGTGAAATACGGAGAGTGGTTTAATTGAGCTTTTTCCCTATTTTACATAAAATTGATATCTTTTTTGCAGCTCGGATTGGTGATATTGAAACAGAGCCATTTGACATGAAAAAACTGGTTAAGAAAAGACTAAACTGCAAATGCTGATCACAACGCTTGAGAATCAATTAAAAATTTCTGAGCAGGAAAGGAACGCATTGAAAGAAAACCTTAGGGATATAATACAGAGTGCAGAGAAAAAAAGAGCTGTAAAACAACAAATTGATGCTCGTTATTCGAAAGCCGAATTGGGAAAAATGGAAGCCGAACATTCTGAGGAAAAGATCAAAGAATTATAATCTGAACATGAACAAAAAGAGAAAAACATTTTTCCATAAACCATAAAATTATCAACCTTAGAATCTAAACTTGAACAGACAGAGGAAAGCATAGATCAGCTTAAGACAAAATTATCAACATTAGAATCTGAACTTAAACAGCAAGAGGAAAATAGGCATAAGATAAAGACTAAATTATCAAAACTGGCAGATGAGCAATCTGATATACAGCTGCAGAAAAAGATCACAGAAGTTCTCAGACTCGGAGGAATGTCTACAGTGACAACAGAAGAACAGAAAGGTGGGGCTTTATATTACTGTTACATTAATAACCTTTGCTAGAATATAAAATACCCTGTCATTACTTTGACAAAGATACTTTCATTAGACATTTGTAATTCAATTTCACTTCCTTGGTGTTATACCATTGGAAATTAATTACCAAATTTAAGCCAACAAGAATGGCGCATTGTGTTTTACTTGGCCTCATCTTTGATGGGTTACCCTGTACGTTGTGATTGTTTTTCATATGATAATATGAGATTGTCAGCAAAAACGGTCGGGATGGAGGTTGGGTACCAGCTTTTCATTATCAACTTGTATGCCAAAAGCCAAGCTTTCTGTAAATCAATGTCCTCCAGGACTAGGGAAGTCGTACAGTGCGCTGTGCAGCCCGACAGGGTACTCGAGGTCCACCTACAGAATGTAAACTTAGAAGCTTTACTCTGGGTCTGTGGCGATAGCCGCCTCGAGCTTTTTGCAGTCATTTGCCACTGCAAGCTCCCTACGGGCAGTGCCTGGCTCATTGCCCAGTAATAGCAGCTAAGGATGTACCTTGTTGGCATGGCCCAGTCATAGGCCTCCATTTCGAATTTTGTTGGCCTTCATGTATCTTTTTGACATCATAGAGAAGCCTCAGAAACTACAAAATCCTTCCACGATTAAGAGATACCGGTCGTGGTCGTTGAGTAGGTCGATCTACACCACCCTTTTCTTAAACAGTGCATTGCAGGAGCGGCTGGGGTTGGTGTAGTAGGGGGCTGGGTCAAGGCCGTACTGGTACAGGCATACCTTCGAGAAGCTTTCGAAATCATGCCTGCACTAAGGAGCTTTTTGTAGAATGCCTTCTATGGTGGGAGCTTGGCCTCGGTGAAGTGTTGCATCCGTGTACTCATAGGGATAGAAGCCGGTGCACAAAGGAGCACACCACTCTTCAGAGGACTCGTAATTCGCTGTTATGCGGAAGGCCTTGGGCTGGAAGATGGCCTCCAGCTTGTGAAGGGAGGCCAACAGCAACTTGGTACAACCAATGAACCACAGCTGGCAGGAGAGAAGGAGGTGTACTTTTCATTTTTATTAGGGATACAGGAGATCTTGCCCTCCACCTTTAGAATGAACCGCATGGAGAAATGGATGTCATATCGGCCCCCCCCCCAGATTGTGGGAGACAACAAGTGTGGCATAGTTTTTGGCAGAGTGGAGTCCTTTTTGGGTCATGTGCAAGGCTTGGCAGGTGCCAGTAATTCCTCGATCTAGCGCTTGGTGGTGTCATGATGGTATTACTATTAATGGGGTCGAGCTTAGGGCCCTAAACCTTGGTGAGCAAGGCCTAAAAGTCGGCAAACATTACAAAGGGGATGGGGAGCTCCTTGTTGTGCTTTTCGGAGGTAAGCTTGGATGTCTTTGCCCCTTCTGACTTCTTCACTCTCACAGTCACCCTCCCGATCCACTGGCACTCTGGCTCTTTGGTGTCAAGCAGATTTTGCCTAATGTAGCTGTGGGGCAGTGTGTGCAGAAGTTTTTGCGCCTGTTGGGCTGGTTTTCTTTGAAGAGCAGCCAAGTGAGGTCTTTGAATCGGGTGTAGTTGAATTTCCCAGCCACCTATATCAAGAATGTGTTTCAATCTCAGGCATTCATGTGTGCTGCTTACTGATGCTGAGGAAAATGATGATGCACTTTCTCCCAGCTAAGACATTCACGGCCAGGCCTCCCTGTTTCTCAACCTTACCAATCTGAGAAAGGGAGCTGGTTCATCGACATAGACAAAGGGCTCATCCAGACCTTACTTGTTGGGGTACTTCTATTACTTGTCCAGATGATACTTTGCATGAAACAAAGCCAAACAAACATCACACAGAAGCAGTTTTCACCTTTGTTTTTCATGTTAAAACTTGCCTTCTTGTTTCTGAGTGCTGCTGGTAGCGGGTTGTAAGAGCTACCTTGCAGGGGCTGGTAAAAAGTTATGTCCAGCTAGAGGCTGATGACCCTACCGATCACCACGCCTGAACCACTCTAGCCATGCCAAGGCAATAGGAATGACCATGTCCAGCACTTCATCAATCTCGATGGCTTGTAGTACAGCCTCTTGCCAATGGCATTAAACAGGGTCTAAGTCCTCTGTGCCACCCTCTGATTTGTCAAGCAGGAGGCGGACCTCTAATGCCAATAAGAACTTCAAGCCCTCCCAGGGGTCCGGACTTCTTCTATTAGTCTCTGGCTGATCTTGGGTTGTACGCCATCCAAGAAATCTCAAAGAATTTTTCGGGGATGAAGCTCTTTGTCAACATCCATCTGCCAGGTACACAAGTAATTTAAAATTGCATGACATGCGCAATTTAAGTCAAGGTCATCTTAATTAATCCCCTCTTTATTTGGGAGAGGTCGCTGAGGCACAGGTTGTGGGAGGGCCGTCCAAATACCCTTTTGCTTTCTTCCGAGAGCCCTCTGCTCTCAGTGCAATAGTATCAACACCTCATTTTTGTAACCACACCTCAAGATAGAGATAACTGATTTGTCAACCCCTTGCCACACACAAAGCAAGGCTTTGTGCATGATCCTTTCCTTTTCCTTTTCCCCAGGGGAAGTGGCCAAGCCCCCTTCTTTCCATTTCTCCAACCCTTTCTTCCCTCTCGGAAAGGGGCCCCAATGGAAGCTGAAACATTGAGGGGCTTCTTTATTGTTTTAAGGTCTGGCAAGGTTACAGTTGTCCAGACCCAGTCCTCCTTAAGTACTTGAGTTATATTTTATGTAGGAGTACCCTAGTAATAACTCTAATCATGCAATTAATCACAATAAAATAACCATCGATTGACTGTATTGCATTGGATTGCAGAAAACAATGATATGCATTTGTACATACTACACTTGCACAAAGTTTGAACAAAATCAGTCCAGGCATGTCTGAAAATCAGTTCCAGTGAGAGACATGGACAGACGGACTGATCTCAGAATACAAACATTCCCTTGAATTTGTCGGGGGACTTATAAAAGCTTACTGAAGACTGTGTTGTTTTTATTAATCATTATCATTCAGCTACTGTATTTATCGATCTGTGTTGTTGCCAAGGCAATTAAGCTATAAAACATTTAAATATTATTGCTAAAGATATTACTTACGTGTTCTAAATTAAAACGAAAATTGCTGCACATCATATATCCACAGAATTGCTGTTCAAAATACAAATTGGTATTTTTAGATCTTCGACCTTTAATACTCATAATCAGCTCAGGGCCATTAAATGGCCAGAGTCAAAATGCAACACACAGGTTTAAGCTGTTCAAGTGTAGGTACAGTGGAGTATTGCCAATATTCCTAGTTTCAAAGAAGATCACTAACCTGTATTACAGCTCATAGGATCAACTGAAAATTTATATTTCATATACTGACTGCATAATCCTACCTTTTCCCTTTTACACTTCAGGATACATATCAATGACGCTTGCCAGTCATGGGCCAAAGCCAGGACACAAGTTCAAAGAAGTAAGAGGTCTAGCATTCCACAATGATCAGCTTGTGGTGTGTGATAGAGGCAATGGTATGGTACATATACTGAACCAAGATTATATATGTGACAAGGTGTTAGGAACTTTCAGTGGTCAGTTCGTCAAGTCGTTCAGACCACAGTCAGTAGCCGTTTCAAAGGACGCCCTCAACTTCATCCTTGATGACAATAATTTGCAAATAGTAGTTTGTGATGAAAATGATAAAATTATCACACGAATTACTCTACCTGCAGACACAGAACCATATTGCATAGCTCTTGTGAAGGGGTTCATGTTGATTACAGATGTCAAAAGTCATCGTGTTCTGAAGTACACTCAGGACGGAAGGTATGTTTCAGAGATTGGTTGTAAAGGTCATGGCCAAAAACAATTCAACTGGCCTGGCTTTGTCAGTGTCAACAGCAGGGGTGTCACCATGGTGTCTGACTGGGGTAATCACTGCATAAAGTGTTTTGACACAGAGTTAAATTACCTGTACCAATATGGTCAGCGTGGTCTTGGCGATGGTCAACTACATTACCCAAAGAACATTACCATTGATGGCTCTGATAATGTTTATGTTGGTGATCAAGGCAATGAAAGGATTTCGAAGTGGAGTAGCGATGGAACGTGGAGTGTCATCTATTCCAAGGCAAAGTGACTGACCCCTATTACATGGCAGTGACAGCAACAGGTGACAGAATTGCTGTGAGTGGATATGGCAGCAATGAAATTGTAGTATTTTCTGAGTAGACAGAAACAGAAATGTGCTGTGTATTTCTAAATTTCATCAAATTTTATTGAGTTTGTTCACATATTTTGACTCAGTAATTTTAATCGTCCCTCATGCATTGCAAACGATCAAAGCACACAGCTTACTTTTAAATAGGTCATTTCTTGAATTTATGGCCGATATTTTGGTTTACACTATGCAAAGTCGATATCTGTTCATCTGTAGATAATGACTGCATTGAAACTTCGTTGTTTTTGACGAAATAAAGTCGAAAAACTCTGAACTGAGATCAGGTGCATGGTTGACGTTGAACGGTTAGCAGAATACAATATTATGACAAACTCGTCTTGACAAATTATCGTGGGTTTTATTTTTTTTATTTCAAAACAGAATTTTACACCAACTTTATATGTAAGAAAAGCACTTCTTTTCTTCCATATTGACATCTTCGAACCCGATTGAAAATACGATGTTTTCTACCCTTGGTTGATTTCTCTGCTTGAGGACAGAATTGTACCATAGGATGTCTTTTGGCCAGTCTAAGCATTTTATATTCATTGCTTCAATAAGGTTTGTGTGCGATGTGTGATAGTGAGCGCATGAGCGCGAGTGATTCTAAACTCCAAGAAGTGTGGAGGATTAACAGTCAGAAAAATGTAACAACTTAACTTGGTTATTGAACCACACTTTTTTGATGGTGCGGATTTGGTCGAGTGGTTCTGTCTGTTTCTTCTCCACTAGGTGACTGGATAACATAGGTTGTTATTTAAAACCCGGTTGAAAACACCATATTTGACAGTTTTTGAAACCGTTTTACTGTAAACTTTGGAAGAGCAACTCATCTGACTTTCACCTTGTATCACTTTCAACCATGTATAAGGTTGTGTTAGTGTTCCCTTTTACAGACCACCTATACAAAACGAGGTGATCCTGCCTTATTCTGCCAAGCCCTTGTGTCGAATGCCTTCCATTAAATAGTTGCTTACGTAAACAATCCTTATCATAACATATTGTCTCATAGACTCCAATGTCTAGTAGATCAACATTTTTATGAAATTCTAAAATCAAATGTCTTGTACACGTATGCATTTCTACCCATATTTCTCTAATCATGTACATTTATATCAAATATTAAATTTCTGTAAATGAAACAAATATTGCTAGTTTTATATTTGAAAAAAAAATTGTTCAAAGTTTTCTCATAGGCTATCACGTGTAATGAATCAACATTTTCGATGAAATCCAACAATTAAATAACTTGTACTCACATTCACTTTTTACCTCTCACTTCGAGCAAAGTACATTAGCATAAATTATCAAACATACATAAAAGTACAGATATAGCTAAAATTTAAATGGGAAAATTGTTAATGGTTTGTTCAATAGACTGCGATGTATTACTTGAGATGTACAGACGAATCACTATATCAGCAACATCTTGGCTTCTAAGAGTTGTTCAAAAATAGTGACACTCCCCAGAAGCCGTGTGTGGAATTTAATGACCAATAAAAATTCTTGACGAAAAATTGCTAAATATAGTTAAAAAGTACTTGCCTTCTTCCTCTGTAATTTCTTTCCAGTCCCTTATTTTTATATTGAACACAGGAAACATGGTTTAATGCCTATGTAAGGCAAGCTGACCTTTGAATATTATCGCTTTACTTGAAAGGAAGTGTTTTCGAACGAAAATATTCTTTGCGACTTCAACTTTTCACCTGTTAAAAATTTAGCAGTTTTGTCAAACGTCTCGAATATGTCAGAACAGTCAGCTGCAGGCGATATATACCTCATTGCAAAAAGAGTGCGTATATTGGCTACTTCAGACAAGATCGAATGGCCCTGATATATCTAAGTTTATTGCCGCAAAAATGCAAAATATGATGACCAGTTTTTATTTCTTAAATTTCCCTTTTCTGTCTTGAGATCAAGTATTTATGCAATTCAGACCATTGCAAACTGATAAAACCACTGATACATTAGCCACATGCCGTATATACTAACTGGTCAGGCCTTAAATCTGGCTGTGGTCAATAAATGTTGACTTCGACCAACCACCACTCGGCCGTTACTCTCAGTGAAGTGACAAATACTGTGTGCGATAATCTGTACAAAAGAAATGTTCTTTTAATGGTAAAAGAGTTTTCTAGGCAGACTTGGCTTAATTTTCCTCCGAATTTTCTCGCTGAGGTCGACCTTACATTGGCGTTAATAGAAAGAATAGAAATGAGGAAACCGGGTGTGCCACATAGTCCTCGATCCTCCGAAGGTATAAACAGTGCCTCCAAAGTTAGAATCTTGCTGTTGCTTTCGTTTACGTTTATATTTCCTAACTAACACATTGAACGGAACTTTACTGATAACAATACCTTACCCAAGAAGAATAGACACATAGTTTGGGAGAGCGATAATATTATTAAATGGATATTAAACGCTCAAAAAAGACAGTATCTGAAGACAATAAAGGCGATTTTGAATAAGGAGGACAAATTTGAATTTACAGAGGCAGACATTATTACACACAAATTTTCGTCAATTACCATTTTCCAGATATTTTCAAGAATGCGTCGTTCACATAAGATTGCATTCCACTTTCGATTCTTCTTTGTAATTGCAAGGTAAATAAATTTAGTTGACTCGTTGAAGTCATATTTGGAAATGGGATAAATTGCGATCTTTGTTTTTGAAATTTATGTACAAAAGTATATACATGTTTGAAAGTTTTGATAAATGAAAGTGGTGATAAATTTTATAACTGATTATGTTTTATTTCTTTTTCACCGTGTACTACACCTTCAATGAATATCTTAATCTAAAAAGTTATATCTGTAGTCACACTGGTTATTTGAATCGAAGTTGTATCTGCCTGACTATAATTCCATAAAATCAATTTTCGCAGTTTTATAAGTTAAATGGATCAAGTACAAATAGTTTTCACCAAAAAAATTACCAAAGAGTGATACACTTTCACTTTCCCATTTAGTAGTGAAAATTGTCATGTCAAAGAAGCCAACATATTTTATTTTGCGCCCTTTGTTGTCTCCCTTGGTTAAGTTTATAAACTGGTGATTGAGCAGTACTAGCAGCAAATGAACAGTTTTATTTATAATATTGACAAAGTAGAACGTGTTATAGCCATCCTTAAAACAAACTTAGTAAATACAGAATGACATCGGGATACATTTCACTAATGTTTACGGGAGAAATTCAGACTTTGATGTATCATAGTAATTTCTGGTACATAGTGTCAGCTTTTCTTAGTTTTCTAAACTTTGTTGTCAGTGAAATAAAATCTTAATAAAAATATAATTGGCGGTAACCTGAAACGACTGTAAACTTTTGGAATAAAACTTCAAGGAAAGAGCATGATAAACGGATTTGTGGATGTAGCTAGCAAATATCACGAATGTTGAGTGGCAAAGTTACAATGCTCAATTTGTAGTCGCTAAACTCTCGAGCTTTGGACATCCGACTCTAATTCTCATGATGATAGCAGAATCATCAGTAACTGTCTTCCTTCTTCTTTGGCAAATTTATAGACTTTGTCCCAAATAACGATAACACATGAATAGAAAAAATAAGGTATTCCTTATGCATGTATGCTTATATCGAACGTATCTGGAGTTACAACTTAACCATCAAAACTTAGCACGTGACGCGTAAATCCGCATGCTGTCTTATCATTTTTGTGCATATTCAAAAGAGGAACTTACTTCAATTTTACATGGGGTTAATGATGATATATGAAGTCGAGAGAGTCTTAATGGCATTGATGTAACACGCATAAAATGCAGTGTTGGGTTTTTTCGGGTTGACGCTGTTTAAGGTAAAATTACCATCACACATACAAAGTGTTTTGTTTTAGGCAAATTGTATGCCTTTTATTCAGAAAAGCGCACACTCCATGATGTCGCTACTGACGTTCGGATTGTGTGTGCAGGCATCGAAATAACATTGAGTTCACTGAAAATGAAGTCTTGGAACGAGTTCATGTCTTAGATTATATGTGAATTTACCTGGCAATTCAGCCGACTTTATTCAAGTCTTGCACTTCAGCTTCTATTATGTAGTAGTGGTTTATTTAATTTTTTTCAAGAAAAGGAGCTCTGCACATCAATTAGACTGAAAGATTAAGTCGTGTGCGGGCACTCCGGCAATTAGTAAAGGGTCGTAGGTCGCAGTGCGCCGGAACGCTTTCACATGACTGAATGTTTCAGTCTACCAATCCATCTACATGAGATATGTGGACACGTGGCTTAAAATTCAATTGCAATGAAAAAACAGAAGTTACGGTACGTTCAGTCGTTTTTATTAACTTCGCTTTATGAACAGAATAGAGTTTTGTCAGTAAACCAGGGATCGCTGTATCTAAGCATACATTCCGTAACAATACATCGATTAAAAGCATATCTCATAATATCTGTGGGTCCATAGCTGTGGTGCCCCGGGTTAAAAATCGAAAAAGTCAAAACCAGCCCGTAAAAGGAGAAAATTCCGTCCGAAAACATCACAGCTATGGACCCACAGCTAATCTCATAATAAAGCTGTTACTAATGGTTGAAACCAAATCTATTTTGCCTGCATCATCTAGTTTTCTGATAATTTCGTAAATCTTAACCAATAATAAACACATGTTTTCATATATGTAGATCTTCGTAGAAATCTATTATATTCACCTGAGACAATTTCAGTGTATACAGTGCTACCAAGACCTAGTAAATCAACAAATGAAAATGTGCTATGTCAATGGTACGGGAATACCCAAATTCCAAAATTTCTGCCCCATAGCATAAAACAGGAACAACACAACAATAAAACAGCGTTCTGTATAGACACAGAAAAAAATTTCTGTAAAACAATTTAAATCTGTGTGAGAGCCTTTTTACCAAGAGGCCAACTCAATTTTATCTGCAGACCAACAAATTAATAACCTAAGGTAGTTGTACTGTTGTAAATAACTAACTTCACTCCCCATAAAGGACAAGTTTTCACGATTTTATAGACTGAAAGATTCAGTCGCGTGCGGGCGCTCCGGCGCATGCGACCAACAACCCTTTGATAAAGGGTCGTAGGTCGCAGTGCGCCGGAGCGCCCGCACGCGACTGAATCTTTCAGTCTTACGTTTTTAGTATACCACCATTTCTTAAGACTTACCCATCATGCATCATTGCTTTGTCTCATTTTAAACCGATGCGTCGACCATCGCAACATTCAGTCTTGGTACAGTGAGGTTACAGGCGCTATTTTTGAATGGTGGATAATTTGGACGTTATTGTACCAGCAAACAAGCAGTTTTGAAATAATCCAGACTTGGGATGACAGCAACTGTGATCAACAGTTTTGCAGAGTGTGCTGCCTGATTCAGTGAGAGCTGGACACTGACACTGCCTGTTGAATTTGATGTCAACTTTCGTCGCAGTCACCAGGAGTAATCCCATTGTTGTTTTAAACTCCTTGGTCTTAGTCCGTGGGCTAGAGGGGCCCACCGTGTACCCCCCCCC
>LD347153.1:77586-91765 GCA_001465055.1 Ptychodera flava | reverse complement strand
CGTGCGGCTGACAATCTAGAGTCAAAGCATCAACATAAAAAATAATCTGAGCTCAAAAAGCATCCATAAGCAATGTTTATCACACAAAATAGACAGCCAGTTATATTACGAACCTCAGAATGCGGACAATCTAAAACCCAACGCTCTGTAAGTCCCTTTATGAGAACCTTCGAACCTTCCCACTTTACGAACCATAGGGAAATGACTAGATCGCAGTACCGATTGGGGATTACACATCGTCAAAATACGGTCATGTTGGTTGTGATATAGGGCATAAGCGCAAGAAGGGTAATTTGGTTGTAATAACGTGATCGGTATTTGGCACGATAAAATTGATAACCCAGAGCAAGTAGAAAATTCAATCTCACTCATATGAAAATACAAATCACCGTCTCGTTGAATTGCCACAATAGCAGGGACGTTATTCAGTACAGTCATAGAGTGAGAAGCCTAGTAGGTGCTCTACCTTGAAGTTGTACTGCAGCAGGCGATCTGTCCATCTGTAAATGCGTAGAGGTTTGTGACCAGATCCTTTCGTTGCTAATAGTGTTTTCAGCGATTCGTGGTCGGTACGCAGTGTATACCTACGGCCATACAACAATATATGCCAATGTTCTGACGCATATACACAAGCTAATGCTTCTCGTTCACTGGCGGAATTTTTACGCTCAGCTGGAGACAGTGTTCGTGACGCGAACGCTACTGGCTTCTCTTCCCCATTAAGGCATTGTGATAACACGGCACCGACTGCATAACCAGAAGAATCAGTGGTCACAAAAGTTTCGGCATCTGGATTGAAATGTGCAAGCACAGGAGGTGATGCAATCTGTCGCTTCAGGTTGTTGAATGCCTCACGCTGTGTTTCTGTCCAGACCCATGTCTCTTCCTTCCTGAGTAGCTTGCGAAGTGGTTCAGCTGTATCAGCACAGTTTGGTACGAACTTCAAGTAGAAGTTTGTTGTGCCCAGGAATGACTGAAGTTCCTTGACATTTGTCAGTTCGGGTTGGTCCATGATAGCTTTCGTGTTTGACTGAAGTGGCAACACCCCAGCAGCTGATACTCTATAGCCTACGAAGTCTATTTCGCTTTTTGAGATTTCACACTTCTCCTCGTTGAGGGTGAGGTTATACCTTGCCAATTCATTCAGTACAGCATTGAGGTTCTCGTCATGGTTGTCCTGATTAACGCCATGTATTGCAACATCGTCGATGCGGTGTAGATTGCCTCCACACGTACTTAGCACTGATGCGAGTATCTTTTGGAAAGCTCCTGGTGCTGAAGACAGTCCATATGGCATCCTTTTGTACTGGAAGACGCCTTCATGTGTTATGAATGCAGTGAGGTATCTGCTTTCTTCAGCCAGCGGTACTTGTAAGTAGCTGCGACGCAAGTCAAGTTTGCTAAATACCGTAGATCCATGAAACTCTGTTGTCATTTCACCAAGGTCAGGAAATGGGTACTTGTCTGGAATAATGGCTTTGTTGACCTCACGTAAATCAATGCATTGGCGAATCTCTCCTGTTTTATGCCAAGTTACCACTAGGTTTGAAATCCAGGGAGATGAGTCTACTCTCTCGATGATGTCAAGTTTCTCTAGCCTGCTTAGTTCTTCTGAAACTTCAGCCCGGATGCTTAACAGTAGAGGGCGTAGTTTCTGCGATACGGGTGTGATGCTTGTATCCACATGTGGTCTGTGTACAAAGCTGGAGATTTTACCTACCCCTGTAAACAATTGAGAAAACTTGTCTTTCACTTCAGAGCCTACTGAGTTCACTGGTATACCATGTCTGCTGATCTGGAATCCAAGTGCGTTGAACAAGTTGATACCCATGAGGTTGCTGCCTTGTCTTGTTATGTAGAACGGAAAGTTGTCTACTCTCTGTTCTTCATACTGCACAGTCAGCTTTGCGATACCAATAACCGGTATAGTATCCCCTGTGTAGCTAGTCAGTACTTGGTTTGTAGCTGTGAGTGGGACGTGTCTGAAATGTTGCTGGTACAGCTTCTCGTTCATTATAGAAACTTTAGCTCCAAGATCGATCATCAAACTGAGACTGACTCCATTTATTGTAGTAGCGCAGGACTTAAATTTACTGTCAGCAGGTGTACTGCCTGAAACTGTGTAAACATATGTCTCTTGATTCGGTTCATCCAATGTATCGATTTGCCTGACTCTGCGAGTTGCAGAGCTTCTACACACTTGTCCAAAGTGACCAACCTTGTGACATTTACTGCATTTTTTCCCACGAGTGGGACAGGTAGGATGACGTGTGATATGACTATCGGCCCCACAGTTGCCGCAAACAACATTTTTACTTTGTGTGGCCCTATCACTGGAATCGCCATTTGCAGACCATTTTTCGCGGGTTTTCCGGCGGCTGTTACCCCTGTTGTATTGTCCTTTATAGACACCATGTACTATTGTTTCTGGCTCTTGCTTCACTTTGATTGGCTTAATACTTGGTGTAGAATCAATCCCAATGACATGTGAATCAGCGAGGGCACTTTCGATCTGCTCAGCAAGTGTTACTGCTTTTTCTAGGGTTAGGGTGTCAGGCTCCATCAGTAAACGTTCTCTGACTCGAGTTGAGTTGGTTTTTTCAATTAACTGGTCTCGGACCATTTCATCGGCGAGCCTGCCAAAATTACATTGGGCTACAAGCTCTTTCAGGGTAGCGACATAACTTGCCGTGGACTCACCTGGTCTCTGGCCTCTTTGCCTGAAGCGATGGCGCTGTACGATTATGGATTTCCGTGGACCAAAATGAGACTCAATTTTGTCCACAGCATCCTTGTACGTCGGACAGTCTCCCAGAGAGTGAAATATTCGTTGCCCTTCCACACCTAAGCAGAGGAGTAAGACCGCGCGTTTTCTACCATCTGCTACTCCCTCCTCGTCTAGTCCTGTGGCAGTCATGTAAGTTTTGAAGCTTGCATACCATCTTTTCCAAGGAATTGGTGGGTCGCCAGGACTTGAAAGAAACGGAGCTGGTAGTGGGAGGTGTGCTTCAACCATCCTCGTCGCCAAAATGTGGTATCGGATGAGTCAAGGAAACACTACGGCATGTACTTAGAGAACAGCTTTAATGCAGTGTAACGATCACCAAAGTACAGAACAACATGTGCTCAAACACAAAGCCTTCTGGGAGTTAAGGCCATGCAAAATAAACAATATGTATAACTGACAGTTCCGACACAACAATCAGATCTAGTGCAGTAATTAGGAGTTTAGGTGTCTAATAATTACAAACATTGTTTCCTTGTTTAGCGAATCTTGGCTGCAACACTAATTACAAAAGTCATAAGTCAATTAATAATTCAACAATAGGATGTCGCTATTATTTTTACTCTACTGAAAGATCAATATCTGCACCATATTTCATCAACTTTAATACAGTATTTCTGGACATTAGCACTAATAAGGAAAGTTCATTTATTGCGCAAATTATAACTTAATTAACATGATACTGAGTAACGACTATACACAGTTTAAGCAACATGAACTTAAAGCATGCAAATCAGCAATTAATTGATAGTATTCTGCTTACTGTATTTGTACACTATTATAGCTCTGTTATATTAACATCTGTCCCTCGTTTCATCAAATTCGAGTAAGTATTTTTCGACATAACACCCTAGTTACAAAGATTAATAAAATATACAAATAAGCTATTAATTGATATGATACTACTAAATGTCTTCGCACACAGTTACAGCCCCTGTAAATGAATATCTGTGTTTCTTGACACATTACCGGAATTATGAATATTCATCAAATATGCAAATTTGCTATTCATTGACACATAACGAACAAATGTCTTTGTGTGCTATTAGAGTTATATGTCATCAACCTATCCACGAAGTTTCATCAAAATTTTGGGCACTCTCTTAAGAACAGTTTTATTTCAAAAAAAACAACACCAATTATGCAAATATATAAACGCTAATTATACGTGCCACTCCAGAAACAATGGACTTGCATATGTATGTCATGGTGTATTATCCTTGTACCAATTTTGAAAGGACTTTGCTCTGGCATGTCTTAGGTATCTGCGTGGACGGACGGACGGGCAGACGTATGGAAGGACGGACGGAACCAAAACCATTAGTCCCCTGGACTTCATCCGAAGGATTAACGACCATTTCTCCGTGTTAATCTGTCTACCGTTTTAGAATACGTTCGTAATGAATGGTGTAACAACTTGTCCTATGCACCAGAGGACGATAACATGCATTACTAGTGTGGGTTATATTTGCACGAGCCAAGAACAACAAATGTACTGTTCAAACATTGCTTGTTACCAACAAAACTACGTATTGAAATAAACAAGTCGACGGTATTATTTTATTCTAAATGTAAAAAACGGAAGTTTCACTTTCTGATATGGTTAGCCCTGACTACGACATATGCTTCTTAGCCCTTAATTAATGACTTATCCTTCAGCTGCCAGCAGTCCTGATAAGGAGTCAGTATTATATCTCAAGACGTCAATATGTGCTTTAAACTTACATAGATACATTTTCTCTAACTTTACCCTATCAGATAATCATTAATGTTGTTAAGTACTAGCATTGATGTGATTGCGATGGAAAATGGCTAAAATATGATAAAAAATCGTATTCTAAATGATAACCGGTGTGTTCTCGGCACTAAGGGTGTGTGTGTACATTTAAAGCCATTTCCGTAGATCACATTTACTGCAGTTGCTGTTGGACCAAAACTTATGCCGACGACGAGATACAGGTACACACAATTGCTCAATCACACCATGAGCTCTATCATTTCCGGTCGAGGCGATGAAACTCGATCGCAGGTCATTCATCTCTGTTGGCGTTGCTCAAAGAGAGGCACTTGCTACTGATAAGCAGTGTTGACAGTTAAGACGGAAATATGATGATAGGTCTGACTAACGCCGCAAAGTGAAATCATTTTCCTTGATACATGGGAACGATTTAGATTGTTTTTACTTCTATGCTCTACAGAAGTCATTGATATTATTTGGCCTATTTTTGCTATGAATGTTCTCTCCCAAGCAGGGCACAACATTAATATTTTGTAGACATTCAGTATGACCTATGATTCACCTAGGATTCATCGCAGAGTAACTAACGGGTTTTGCGCTAATGTTATTTTTTTCCATTCTTGTTTGATGTTTGATTTGAAATCGTTTGACTCTCCATTGCCACACGTACCGGTACAGTTACATCCGTCACGTGGTGATGAGAGTGTGGTTGTAAAGTTGTCGGGAAGTTGTATTCAAAGCCCGCAGCTCGTGATTTTTCAAGATAAACGACCTGATTAACATTTCCAACAACTGTGAAAGAGGGGTTACAGTAATCATTATTGTGATTAATATTTTGTAAACGTCTTTCCAATATGTTCCCACGATGAAGTGTTAATTGATTGTTAGTCCTTTGGACCATGTGGCGTCCAAAGTACAAATGAGATGTCCAGGCGTGTGCCGTGTACAGTTGACGGAGGTATCTTAAAAAACACTTCAGTAACTTTTTCTGAAATTTGTTCTGATGGTCACTCGGGCGAATATCTCAAATGGTCTTTTTTTTCCTTTTTTTGATTTTTGATTGAATCATTTTAAAGTCATTTTTAGGCATTTCTGTGAAAATTACTTTTTTAATCTTTCCCTAAAAACACTGATTTGATTATTTCGTTGTTTGGCATGGATGTTCGTATAATTGAAATGTGGTCAAAAATGTTCAAATTGTGGTGATGTATGCCTTTTTATTTTTTAATACTATTTTTTATCCGTTTGTACTTTTTTAGTTGATTTTTAGTCCACTTTGCTAAAGCTACCATGTGCTCATGCGCTGAATGCAAAAACAAAATCTGTGTGCGCGCAGGCGGCAAAAGTTGCAATTCAAAAATGACCTGAGGGTAGCGCTTACCTCAGGCCAGCTCAGAGTGGAGAAAACATGCATGTGTACATTATTCAATGACGTCACAAATTATTTGAAAGTAGTCCCAGTGCACATACCAATCTGCCCAAAGGGCAGCAATATATATGAGCTACCCACAGGGCAGGACGGACATTTCGTATCTTCACACCGCATTGCATAGGGTATATGTACCGATCTTCCCTGAGGGCAGCAATATATATATGAGCTGCCATCAGGGCAGACATACATTTCCTATGCTTACAGGATTGCACTGTGTATATCTACCAATCTGCCTTTAGAGCAACAATATAATCAGAGCTACCCTCAGGGCAGATATACATTTCCTATCGTAGACTAATCTGCCCTGAGGGCAGCATAATATTAGAGCTGCCCTCAGGGCAGACAAACATTTCCCATCCGTAAAGCATTGCATAGTGTATATTAGAGCTGCCCTAGGGCAGACCTTCCTTTCCTATCCTATCTACCAATGTGCCCTTAGGGCTGCAATATATCAGAGCTGCGCTTAGGGCAGACATTCATTTCCCATCCTTACAGCATTGCATAGTATATATCAGAGCTGCACCCAGGGTAGACATACATTTACTATGCTAACAACACTACACACGTCAACTCTCTTTGTTCAAGAGGGGCATTCTTAGCATTCATTTTATGCAAATTTTATCCCCGGAAGGGCAATATTTAGATAATGCTCCTGACGGGGGCATTATCTAGATATTGCCCTACACCAGAGTAAACACTAAAATGCACGCGTAAACAAATATTTTGTAACAGGTGCATGACATGCGACTTTATTACATGTAATTTATTGGTTAAACACGATCATTTTTTAGTCATTTTGAAAGAAAAGCTTCCATTTTCTGGGATAACAGCTTCCACGTGTACGTAATTTTTTAGACTTTCGTGTTTTGTGTCGATGGTTTCATTTTCTCCACTCTCGCTTTCAACCCCTTCATTCTTCATAGTTTGCTTGTTGTGTTTGAAGTCACAGGTCTTCGATATTTTCGAGTTTCCTTGAAGCACCTTGCTAACTTCAAACTGCTGCTCAATGCTGGTACACTGTAATGGTATAAAGAATATAGACATTTAATGGAATATACTAATATTACAGTACTTAGCCTTTCGATTCTATTGAGTGATACTGAATACATTAAATTATAATAGTTTGGCATACAATTTGAATTAGCAGTAGTTATAGGTTGTCTAGTAATCTAATTTTGCAGTCGTATGTTACTGGTTCTTGCGCAGTATCAGCCTTACGGGCTTATCGACTCCATGTTGGTTTGACATTTCGTATTCAATTTTGTCTAGCTACCAGCTTACCTTATATGACCTGATGGCAGCGCTCCGGTGACCAGTTTTTTTTCAGCAATAAGCTGCTCGTCTATTCCATCGCTGTAAAGACGTGTGGCGGCAGCTGCCCTCAAACTGTGGTTGCTGTAAAAACCTGATATCCCAGCGTTCTCGCACAATCTCCCCACTGTTTTTGCAAGTGTAATTTTTTCCAATTGGCGTAGTGGAATACCAACAATTTGTCTGTATCTTCCTGGCTGGCTGCAAGTAGTATACGTCTTGTGGACGATCTGGAGGACTACACAAAACAGTTATTTACTACATGGCGAAAACAGCAATAGTTGCGCATGTTAAAGTTAATACACTGGTCCAGATCTGTTCGATATTAAAAATGAATTAACACAATAACTGCAGTAATTTTCAATGAGTTATGTGTGAAATGGCTTGAAATTTCGCTACCGTGAACATCTTGGTTCATAATGATGACCTTTTATGGTACATGTGAAAATAGCATTGTCACGTGATCTACAACTTCCATTTTCTCGCCAAAACCGTGCATTATAAATAATCACAAAAAATGAAGACAAAATTATGGCTTGAGTTTGGAATATTTATTTCATGTTCAAATGCCAATTTTGCGGGAAAATGCCGGTTTTGGTCATGGGAAAAAAATAGCTGATTTTTTTGTATTGACAAATTCATTATGTTTACCAGATTTCACGAAAATCCGACGATGTTTGATAACATATCGCCAATTTCTTACATTTTAACTTTTTTGATTAAGGAACTTGAGAATATAAATGACATTGGACAAGAACTTACCAAAGTTTGTTGTACAAATCGTATAAACGGACGATGCATCTTTCTTTGTTGTCGGTATTTTCAAATGCCGTGGTAATCTTTCGCTGCACTTTCCTACATGCCAAGCCGCCACTGTTTGTTTTCGACACGTCCTCTGTGTACTCAAGATAATTTTATCCGACAGATTTGCAAAACTTTTTTACTATTTGCCCGGGACGTAAATTTCTGTGTTCTTGCCCCCCTCGCAAGGCAAAATGTATGCCAAACAAGACTACTTGGGCATCCAATAAAGTTTGGGGTGTACTGTTCCCGATCAACTTCTACACTTATATTTAAAGACTGGTTCTGTGCCAGCTTATTTCTTTCACTTTGCCAAAATCGAAAGGTATTCACAGCCCATTTGTTTTTATACAGGGTATTTTTGGGAATTCTTTCGAGTGCCATTGCTTGTATTTCAGCATCACTTTTATATTTAAACGAGAGGCATCAGAAACACTATTAGGTACATTAGACAGTGTCGGCTCGGTATGAGCGAGCGGGGCGGACTTTGGCAAACCTGGTGGAATTGCAGTTTCTGCGGCACCATTTTACAAGTGGTATAGCCACAAACTGATGACGTCAAAGATGTGCATACTTATGGAAATGAGGTCAAAGGTTACGTTCTAAAAGGAGCGATAAATTAGTTTGGGGGTAAGAGTTAGGAATGGGGGCTTGGAAACTTAGGGGGAAATGATTGAAAAGAAGGGTCCCAATTTTTTACTATCTTCACTCCTTTCCCTCTTTTTGCAGTATCCTATCCACTCTATATCCTATCCATGTCTTCTTCAGCCAGCCTGATACCTATGAGGAAGTAATGGTTGATTAATGACAAGGGAGAGAAATGTTATTTTTAAGTTACGTTTTTTTACACAACAACTATCACCGCTGCCGGGGGTCAAACCCAGCACCTCCAGCATGTGAAGCACTACCTATAACCTGTACTCCACGAGAACAAGTTGCCAGAAAGGAATGCAATGTTTCATATAAACGATAGGATGATAATGCTAAGCAGGAACTGATGAATTTATAATGTTCACTTGTAATGATTTGAAAGTCTTTTACGCATTTTCCTCCTTTAATTGAATTTATGCCTCTGAATTGATTCTTTATTGCCTGTCTTTATTTTTTTTCTCTGCATTGTCGTGTTTGTTGTGCAGATTTGTTATTTTTTGAATATTTTTCATATTATTTGTTGTATTTGCACAGTTAAAGTATTAAATTGTCACTTGTTTAGGATGTTTTATATGTTGAAAACTTTGTGTTTGACATTTATTTTTGAATTTGTCATTTGCTGCCTTTTTTACAATACGAAAGGTGTGTGTTCCGTTTTTGACGGGATACACTTTTATATAAAAGTGGTTCATCACTCAACATGTATGAAATGCGATATTTCATTGCTATTGTAGATGAAAACGTGAACAACAATTCGTTGGATATGCCACGAAAATTACATTATAAAAATTCCGGCGATCGACGAAGTGAATTAAGTTCAGAAGCAAACGAAATTCGCCGCCAATATAATGTTTTAGGGTGCATATATTGTCACTAGCACGAACTTGTTCTGGTTTGTGCATTCCCAGTGTCACACATCAGCGGCAGTAGTGGCCTTCTGAGTTGTCAATTTAGGCGTGATATTAGTTTTTAGACCGTCTCAAAACATTTGGCATAATATGGTGTTATGTGCAGAGTTGCAATGAATCTACGAAGGGGACTGTAAACTTGAAGGACAGAGAATTGAAATATGTTGAACAAGTAAAATCAACGCCTTACCTTTATCGCCGAAACGCCTTCGCCACATGACTTCATAAAGATAAGTTGAAAATAAATCTGAAGGTGTGAAGCCAATCCAATTTCGCATGGCATGCATCCACATGCCTTCAAAGGTGTTGGTGTGGGCGAAGGTTTGAGGATCCACAAAATGAAGACAATGATTAGCGGTGAAATGAGAGAACTGAGGAGACTTGGACAACGAAGAATAAGCCCCCTACCATTCATCAGAATAATACTGGAACCTGTAGGAACAAATCGATAAAGCACGTACGCCGGTCAAAAGAAATTAAAAAACAAGCACAAATATCGCGACCAATGATTCCAATCACCAAATGTCTGTCACTGTGTCGACTCAAGATGTATTTGGACTTCCGGAACTTTAATTCAATATAGATTTTTTTTTTGCTTACATCCGTGTATTCATAAATTTCCATAATACAGCCTGGCTAAAAATCTATTGGGAGGCATATCGCGAAGATAAAGGAAACAAATTTGTGGACAAAAAATTAAACCAATCAATAACAGAGTTTGAACTAATGTACAGGTGTGAAGTAGAAGAAGTAATGCAAATTTAAACATACAAAGATTTTTGGCCGTCATATTGATTATTATTTGCATTCGAATGAACTTTGAATTCTGTTATGTAACTGTGTGCCGTCTTTGGGAACGGCTATATTGAAAAGGGGTCAATATGGGCATTGCCGTCGGGGTCAGTTTGTACATGACAACAAATTTGATGAATAAAACGTGAGAGGGGACATATTGTACCCGGAATGAGACGGAATTATTGCGGCGATCACATGAACTAACTAACCCTAACCCTAAAAACTCTTTGATGGTCTTCATTTGCTTGATTTTGTGTCGGGTGAAGCACAGTGGGAGCCAGAAATTGGGGTTAGCTGACCAAATTGTCGGAACTCCGCTCGCTTCGCTCGCTCCGTTCCGACAATTTGGTCAGCTAACCCCAATTCCTGGCCCCACTGTACTTCACCCGATACAAAAACTAAGCAGTCAGAGATTGTGACAGTGATTTGAAGAAAGTGCAAATTAATATTATTTTAACCTTATTAGTTAGTCAGTGCCGCAGTTACGGGGCGTCTGTGTTTTGTGTACGGCGATTTTGACGTCATCAGTTTGTGGCTATACTACTTGTAAAATGGTGCCGTTTCTGCCAATGCACTCTTGCAAGCTCTTCCCGTCAAAAAGTTCATCGAAGTTCTGGAAAAGCCAGTCATCCTCGCTTGCATCTTCCCGCTTGTCAGGTTCTATTTTGAATGTCTTTTGCGTTATAAATAACTCGACGTCGTCGCTATCTGACATGATGTTGAAACCTCGAAGACCGTGAAGTGAATGACGTGGCGTATAGAAATCTCCAAGGTGTCTCTTCATGGCTAGCACGTGACAACTCTCAACCAATAAAAATAGCCGAATACATGTGTGCATGTTAAGGTCATTAATTAGTTTACTCACAAGCGCTACGTAGTTCCCGATTGGTTAATATTTGCACCAGGTGTTGTTGACGTGTTGTAAGCCGGATTATACACTCGTGTCGTGCAATCGTTCAGATATTGAACGGCACTCGGGCCGTAGCCGTTCAATATCGTAACGATTGCACTCCACTCGTGCATTATCCTATACTTACAGCATTGCACAGTGTATATTAGAGCTGCCCTCCTGGCAGACATTCCTTTCCAAACCTATCTATGTGCCCTGGTGGCTGCAATATATCAGAGCTGCCCTCAGGGCAGACATTCATTTCACATCCTTACAGCATTGCACAGTGTATATCAGAGCTGCCCTCAGGGCAGACATCCTACCAATGTGCCTTGAGGGCTGTAATATATCAGAGCTGCCCTCAGGGCAGACATTCATTTCCAATCCTTACAGCATTGCACAGTGTATATTAGAGCTACCCTTAGGGCAGACATTCCTTTTCTATCCTATCTACCAATGTGCCTTGAGGACTGCAATATCTGAGTTGGTTGCCCTGAGGGCAGCGCTGCCCAAAGGTCACTTTTCTGATGCAACTTCTGCCGCCTGCTAATGTAAGTTCAAGAATTAAAAACCGATGCCATCTTGTTTCTCAGTCTCGTTCTATTTATTACGTTTTAAACTTTTTCACATGTATTTCAATGTTTCAATGAAGTTGACAGTAAAGGTACCTTCGTCGCCGTCGCGAATGTTTTGTACGAAAGGTTCCTTCAATTGACGGAAGAACAATGGCTACCGTAGACCCTACTCACCGGGTACCGGCATATCCATTTCTTTTGCGGCAGATCTGTCAGTTCTACCGAGGAAGGCAATCTCAATGGCCCGTAGCTGGGGCTGGGATACGAGCTGGGCCAATGCGAGGCCACGCTTAGTGTACACATGCGCGTATACCTGTTATAGCGTTGTTTTGCTGTCGAGGATCTTCAGTGGTGGTGATATCAGCACTGCGAAAACTTTGGAAATTTTCGTCTCTTATTTAGGTAATTTCGTCAGTTGTGTGTTGTCTTTCACACCATTGTTGACTCCGATCACCGAAGAGAGTGTATGCTTATTTTTTGTTCGATTTATATAGGTAGTAGGAGCATGTCAGACAAATAGACAACGAATGGTTGATTCATGGCATGATCCAACATACACATATACATTTTCGCACTGTCAAAATAATATGTTGTTTGTTTCACCGTTGTTACCTATATTTTCGCGAGAGGGCCATCATAATTTCATCATGGCTACTTGAAATCGAAACACCAGCATGCATGCAATTGTCAACATCACAATGCTTGAATGTGGTGGACTCTCATAGTATGTATGAATACATCGACGGCATATGTGCAAGTCACTCTGTAACACAGCAAAACACTTTAGTATCGCGACGTTAACTCTGTGCTACCCGAAGCCAGAATTAACAGTTAAATGCGAAAGTTATCTTAAATTTTTTACTGTGGACAAAAATGCAAGTTATGTTGTATGACTCTCGTGAATAGCCGCATATTATACCGGTAGATATTTTTGTACCTATCACTGTGTCAGAAAATCAGAAGGAGACAAACCAATTAGAACATGGTTGCACAAAAATAGACAGAGTAACTTTGGTCAGGATGACGGATGGTACTATTTACTTGCAATATTAGTATTTGTATCTTGGCACACACCAGATACTTATGATTGTCGGACAAAATTTCAATATCATTTATTGATTTTTAGTTCACGTGTTCACACGTGGGCTAATGTCATATCGATGTCTGTCTGTCTGTCCGTGTGTAAGTGTCTATCTGTTTACACGGTAACTCAAAAACGCCTGAACAGATTCAAGTTAGATTTGGTACACATGTACCATGTGCTACTTGCAAGAACTGATTAGATTTTGGTTAGTGTGGCCTGCATATTAATGAAGTTATGCAATATCATTTTTTTCCGTACAATGGTTGTCCTATGGAGACGGTAATGACAGTGTAGACACATATCAATAAATACTACACTAAATTTCATGACACTTTTCACAGATGACAATCGCAGAACATTATAATGATACTGTGAGTGTCATGTTAATTATCTGCTGATTTGCATATTATACAAACTTTTGTAATTAGTGACATAACTCTGAAATTCCTGCACCAAACTTGATGATACATGCCACAAATATTGATCGGATACATATGTAATTATACATAGAGGCAGTGGGCAGTGTGAAGTAAATAAATAGCTCATTTGCATATTTTATGAAGTTTTATAATTAGTCATATAAGTCATATAACTGCACCAAATTTGATGAATTCCGCTGCAGATACTGATTTGACTGATATCTAACTGTGGTGTAAAGCAATTAGTAGTGTCAAGTTTATTAAGGGTTTATTTGCATATTTAATGAACTTTGTAATTGGGTATATAACTCTGAAATTACGGCACCCAAGTCAGTGAAATCTGGTACAGATATCGATCTGATAAATATCTAATTGTTCTGAAGCATTTGGCAGTGTCAAGTTAACAAATAGCTCTTTTGCATATTTTATGAAGTTTTGTAATTAGTCATATAACTACGAAATAACTGCACCAAATGTGATGAAATCTGCTGCAGATACTGATCCGAAAGATAGCTAATTGTGGTGTAACGCATTTAGTTGTGTGGAGTTAAGTAAGGGTTCATTTGCATATTTAATGAACTTTTTAATTAGTGATATTACTCCAAAATTACAGCATTACGTTTGATGAAACTTGCTACAGATATTGTTCCGATAAATATTTACAGTGGAATTTGATCGAGTGTCGGTTTTGCCTTGCAGAGCTCGACAAGTCTACATGTTGCTTATCATTAGAAAAGTAAACATTTGCAACAAATTGAGTATTTGGTGTTAGATTACAGCGCACGCGGCGA
>LD347153.1:59206-76774 GCA_001465055.1 Ptychodera flava | reverse complement strand
AAGACTCAATTTGTTGCAAATGTTTACTTTTCTAATGATAAGCAACATGTAGACTCGTCGAGCTCTGCAAGGCAAACCGGACACTCAATCAAATTCCACTGTAATTGTACTGAAAAGCATTTTGAGCGTTAAGTTAATAACTAACTCATTTGCATATTAAATAACGTTTTGTAATTAGTGATTTAACTCTTAGAGTACTGTGAGACTTGATGAAACCTGTTACATATAATGATATAACAGATATCTGGTTTTTCTTATTACACGCCTCACACGGGTGTCGATTATATTGGTAAGAATTTTGTTTATTTTTAGGAATATTGAAAAACATAGTAAAATAAATCTTCGTCTGAGACAGTTACTCATGCAGTAGACCGTATACACGTCTAGTCTTATCAGGAGTCTGTCTTCCACTCCGCGTCGTGTGCTCAATTGAACTGCTGTCAGAATATACAATGTCTATCTTTGTTCTTGTGTTTTGGTTAGTGATTATCCTGAGGTCTGCAAATGTTGCGTAACATCTCCTTGCTCGTTGATTTGTCACTTTGCGTAATATAAGACAGGTCAAAGGTACAATTGTTTTTACAAAACTTCATTACGGTCAAACAGTATGCAGTAAATCATGTCATAATGTATTATTTCATGCGTCCAGTAGTGTCTGATAAATGTCAATACATGTCGAGTCATCAGCAGTCAATTTCAATGCATGATAGCTAAGTTTGTAACTTTGTCAAACTAAAAGTTATTCCTTTTATTCAGGGGTCACAATAGTAGGTTAAGTTGTTCTGTTGAGTGCTAAAATATTCTGGTCTGTTTACTGACTATTAATGAACCCTGTTGTAAAAGACATGAGCACATTCAGTTCATAATTTTATCTGGTTATGACATTTAGTTTGTTTTACACCATATTGTATGTTGATCCTTGAGTACGTAATTCAAAATTAAATTTGGTGTTTGCTTATACACACTTGAAGAGGGCTAAGCTTACTTATATTTATTCTCATAGATTAAGATGTGTTGTTGACCTACAGTCTCTTCACACAAGTAAATAAACTTTTTTCATTGAAAATGTATTGTAGATTAAGTGTATGCTCCTGATTTACATATGGCAAAGTACATGTAAACTTGTTAGAAACCAAGCAAATGGTTTTTTTTAATCAATGACCCAAATTTATTTTTTATGTTATGGACAACAGATACATTTGTAGTAAATGTCAATAATCACGTTTAACACCAATTCCTATGATGTGCACGTCTACACTCAGTTCAGGTTTAGGACAAGTAATGTGGAGTAGATTAGCCATCGTCCATTATGGTACAATAGTTTATGGTCAAATTTTTCCACCCTTCTGCGTTATAAACCTTCACCATTTTCCGCTTTAGATATTTTTATCCTATCGAGTCTCATTTTTTAATTCACTTTCACACATGCAAAGGCTATTCATACTTATATTCCTTACTTGAATTTACATATTCCAGCTCCTGACAATCACATCTATTGTCTGTTATGCTGGAGCAGTAACAACCAGTTCAAGAAACATTCATTGATACGAAACAATTTGACTTTTTTGACAAACTTCACATTCATGTCAAATAATAAACACTGAGGAGGTACAAAGGACGTCGGTGCCCCCGGCCCCATGTTTGTTTGTTTAAAAGTCAACCTAAATGGTCCAGTGACCGTGATAAAATAAACTCTTTAGTTCTTCCTCTCCATAAGTATGTGATTTTCCCGATATCATATTGCGATCGCTCTAAGGTGTCTTAAAACTTACTTCATTCAAGAAATTTGACAAGTACCAACAAATAGTCGGCATATATATTCTTTGTCATTTTATCGTCTTTGGCTAAGCGAGTTGACTTGGCGGAAGCAGTATATTGGACGACCATAGGTCGTCTTTTACCCTACCGTATGTAATTTAGCACTCGAACAAGGGAGATCATAACTGGCCTGGCGGTTTTTTTATATAATCCAATAAACTGAACCTATTACAAATACACTCTATTTTTTACATTGTTCAGATATTGATATTTTTGTTTACTTTTGGCTTTTAATTTGAAATCTTTTGCTTGTCTCATAGGCAGCACACGTACGATTGAACCCGTCACTTGGTGACAGAAGTGTTGTTGCAAAGTCGTGGGGAAGTTGTTTGTATTTGGAGCCTGCAGCTCGTAATATTTCAAGACAGACAACCTGATATACATTCCCTACAACTGCCAAACAAGTGGCTGTTTACGTGTATTGTTACTGTAGACGGCATGCGGCGGTCGTGAAAAAACTAGGATTGGCCACCACATTACTACTGTAAGCCGGCATTTATAGTCCATGCGAAAATCCTGTGCCGGATCAAGAGTAAGATAACAGTTATGCCTCAAAAGGTCAGTCAATTTTCCGTCAAAGTTGTTGATCTAAAAAAAAAATCACTCTGCACAAACTACATGAGTGGCTGTTATAGATCTACACTGCCCACGGGCATTTCATTGTTCCTTGTTACGAGCTATGTTCAAAGTGCGTTAAGCTTCGACTATTTGCAAGTACGGAGTTACAGACATTGGTAAAGTGCATAGACTATGATCAAAACAATCAACTATTTCCCCTTCGTTTTTTTGCATGTCCGTAATGTTAACTGGCTCTACACACATAGCTGTAAGGATTAAGATATAGATAGATTCATTTAGAGTTTATTATGCGCATATACATATCGTTTTACATGTGCAACTCCTCGGCCCTGGGATCGATTACCCTCCTTCAAGTTCATACAAAATCTACCATTCCACAGCTTCTAAATAATATACTTTTTACAGAACGCATAGTAACTCCATCAAATTTTGCGGGCTTGAGGAACATTTTACTTTCCGGAGGAAAATAGTGACCAACCAACAATGCCAAATGTCTTTTATAGAGTCCATTCGAAATACACGGGAAATTTTTGACAATGAACAAATATTCACAACAATTACGGAATTGCTATCTCGATCAAGTTTAATTCATACATAATCGACAATTGAATATAGAATGTAAAACCACAGGCGACCCAGACACTATCAATAAGCTTATTATCGAGTTTTTTTCTCATTGTTTTCTCTATCAGTTCTTCTCCTGTTCTTCATCACAGTGCCTCTATGGATAGAGGGACTGTGTCTTCATGCTCTGACTAATCGGAGTGAATAAAATAAACGGTTATATAACCTGACCTAGCCTCTTGACTCTTTATTCATTTTACACCCAATTACAAGGACGTTTATCTCTAATATACACATCTTGTAATTTATTAGTCAACACAACTAATTATGTTAATCGGTGGACTTATCAAGGGTTTGTCAACATTCGAAAGATAGAAATGTAAATGAAAAGGAGAAGGTATGAAGATCTTGGGAAACATGTCCCGAGGACGTCCGTAAACCTAGTGGACGCTTATATATTCATGATATGCGCAAACAAACACTGCTCATTATTCAAAAATAAACGGGAAGTTGGATCGAAAGGAACGCTGGAAACGCGCATGCTTTTCGTTGCCAAGCGCAAAATTCAAACATAACTAAGCAGACATGGCCTGCCCTGCTCCCTGTAACAAATGCCAACAGGAAAGTATCGACCGACCAAGCAGAAAAAGATCACTGGAGTGGCCGTTTTATGAGTTTTTCAACAAAATTATATAGATGCATGTTTCACGTCGTCGTTTTCTTGGAATGTATATTCCAAGTATAATTAACAAACCACGTCATGATTCAAGGCAGCACACAGGAGAATTTTTGCCGGCAGTGTGAATTTTTTGAACCAGTCACCGCCATCTCTCTGCACTTGCCATTGACTTCATGTCAGCCGGTAACATATTGTTATTTTCTAGCTCAAAGTATATATTGGCAAATGGCCTTTGACATCAAAGTCGGTTGTTTTCTGATATACGGTAGCAACCGAGCTCATGACTAAAATGACTCGACGGCGTCAAAGAGATAATCTCGCCGGTTACTTTTTTCGCCTAATATAAGAGAGTTGGTCGCTACATGGAGCTAGTTTCTAGCTCCATGGTCGCTACTAGTCTAAGGAATTCATCGAATTTCGATGGTGCCTTATGCTGTTAGTGTAAACTTCCCGAAAGAAGTGGCGCACGGGTTATAAAACTTTGTTTGTACTGTTAGGCTAGCTGTGGGTCCATAGTGGACTGTTGCTGTCATGTTTTTCGTGTGTTTGAACCTTAGATTGAAGAGATTTCTGCGGATTCCCTCAGTTTCCGTGTGCTGTTTCCTCGGCCAAGATGGCCGCGCCATTCATTGACTATGGACGCTAAGCTACGTTGCCGGTCTCATGAGGAAACATGGTGTGAAGTGTGAATCCATGGAAGGAGTCTCTGTCGAAAAGTATCTACAAGCTATTTCATCGATTACTGGTCCACAGAATATCATCGCTGCTTCCAGAGTTTACGGTTCAGTTATCCTTTATTTCAATTCCTTTACCTGGGTGGAAAACGTGTGTGTGAATGGCTTCGAACTGATTGGTTACTCAGTTCAAGTTGGGCCTGTTGTAAAACCATGTGATTGAAAGTGAACTTCTTTCATTTGGTAAACTCGTCAGCAAAATAAAAAAAATCCTCTTAGATGAAAGAGTTAACAGTTAAACAACTTCGAAACACAAACTGACATCACCGATGATGTCAGCCACCTGTGGGAATTTTTGCCAGCATTGTGAATTTTTTAAACCAGTCACCGTCATTTCTATTTACTCGCTATTAACTCCATGTCTGCCGGTAATATATCGTTTTTAGTTACGCGTAATTACATTCCATCTTCAGTACGGGTAGCGTCTTTGTCACGTGATAACCTGACGTCGCATACGTGTAGAACAGACGTTCGGAACTGCAAACAACACCTCTACACATACAAAATGTTGTGATAATTACGTGTTGATGATTTCCACGAATTTAGGCAGGAAACCTTGTAAACTATCATTACAAACATCTTTGATATCATAATATTTCGTAGAGTTTGCACCAGTGCAAGAAGTACTTGCTCTATGGTTTCCTTACATGAACGAACTGTTGTCTCATTCCACTTGTTATCTGACGCCGCTCAAAAAGTTCTCCAAACCATATAAATAGCTGTATCAAAGAAAATCAGCCGATTTAATTCGAGGATACGACAAGCTAGAATATTCCTTTCAAAGAGAAATTAATGGTTCTTAAAACAAACGAATTTCCCATGTTTCTGAGAAAAAATACAGCAAAATTATCGAGAACGAACAGCTAAACTAAATGGCAGACAAAACCTTAGCAGCATCACCCAATTGAGAGAACCACGCTAAACAACTGGAACTTTGACCCCGATCAAAATCAGACTTGTCCCAGGGAAATATGTTTACAAGTTTGCCCGCATATAAACAACGTAAAGGTCAAAGGTTTCAACTTCCGACTTCCTGCTTTACGGACGTCCTCATGCATGAACTGCACGCAAGGCACTGGAAGGGTTTGCACTGTTCGCGACCACTTAAACGTTTGAAATTAGAGTAGATGGCTCTCCTTGGCCATCGAAATACATTGGCTGCAGTAAATTTTGGATAAATGGTCATGACTGGCAGCAATTTGGTAATTTCTGGACACATTTCAGGAGAGCTTCTTACCTTCCCATTTTAGTAACCTTTCCTATCTTTCGCGATGTTGACCAACCCATAAAATCCCTGATAAGTCCACGGATTAGCATAATTAGTTGTGTTGACTATTTAATTACAAGATGTATGTATATGTGACAGATAAACGTCCTGGTAATGGGATGTAAAATAAATAAGAAGTCAAGAGGCTAGGTTAGGCTATATAGTCATTTATTTTATTTACTCCGATCAGTCAAAACATGAAGAAAAGGAGAGGAATTGATAGAGAAAACTGAGAAAAACTCAATTAATAGTGTCTGGGCCGCCTGTGGTAAAACAAAAAACAACAACAAAAACAACTGCTCCAGCTACAATGGTGATGGGCCGTATTTTACCTACTACTACTACTACTACTACTACTACTACTACTACTACTACTACTACTACTAATAATAATAATAATAATAATAATAATAATACACATGTGTGGATGTAGTTAGTGTGTGCTCTCCATTCGAGTGTATTTTCTCCATTGTTGTGCATCATCGTTCGGAAATAGTTTTTTCCTGTGTGTTCTGTGGACTGTTGAACCGTTTGGTGACTAGATTTGCTGCTTTTCGTGTACTGATTGGAAAGATTTTGAAGGATTTGGTTTCCGGCATTTAGGCCGGCCGTGTAGTCAATACAAACGCCCGTCCACCGGGCCCGAATCCCTTTGTTGTACTGACGAGGAAACATGCTGTCAAATGTGAACCTATTCAAGGTAGGAAAATTGAATCATATGTTGAAGCTGTGGCCAAGATTACAGGTCCTTCTAACATAATTGCTGCATCAAGAGTCCATGGGGAAATTATAGTTTTTCTGAGCTCAATTACGTGGGTGGATCAATTGTGTACATCAGGCCTTCATGTCAACGGTGTCACAACTCACATTGAACCACTCGTCAAGACTGCAACTAAAATCGTGGTATCTGGAGTGCCACCTTTCATTCCCGATCACATTAAAGAAACAGAACTCGTCCGGTTTGGTAGAATGGTAAGCCAACTAAAACCCATTCCACTTGGCTGCAAAAGTGAAGATCTGAGACACATTAAATCTTTCCGGAGACAGATTTACATGTTATTATACACTGATTCTCCAATTGATGGAACGATTCTTCATATTCGCCATGAAGGAAAACCTACCGAATATACTTGTCTACCGATGAATTGCGTTCTTTCATTTGTCACCAGAAGGGTCATATTCAGCGTGTTTGTTCTCTCAATGCCAATGACACATACTTGGACTCAGTAAGCAATAATCAAGGTTTTGCTGATAAGTCTGCAGTCCATGAAACATCCAGTAAAAATAACAATACTGACGACACATCCACCGAGAATAATAACAATGATACTGATAGAAATGATGTTGAAGCAGTTCATGTAAATGACATTGATAGTGAACATTTAAATGTTATGGATACAACAGAAAATGATCCAAACGTTGATGTAGCCAAAAATTCATGGGTTGATGATGATATAGGAAAGACAGCTGACAGAGGTGAAGACGGTGAAGAGAACACTAATGAATGTGATCTTAGTACTCATCAACCTTCTGCCGGGGAAAAGGAAATACTGATCGATGATAACATTCTACTGAATAGTAATGACAATAATGATGAAGAGAAAGTACAAACTTCTCCTTCACAACCTTTTCCGCCGACCCCCGATCTCTGTTTCACAAGTCCGTCGTTTCCTCTGTCATCCCCGGCTCAAACAATTTCTCTTGAACTTTCCGGGATTTCAATTGTTTCCAGCCATGATAGCCAAGATTTCAACAAAGCCACTCCTCAACACTGCCATAATTCTCAACTCTCTGAGGATACAATTGAAAAATCTCAAGAAATGGTCGACGCTTCCACTGACAATAACGACAAAGAGGACTGTGAATCTATCGAGTCTGATTCGAGTAATATGGATCTTTTCTAATCTACAGAATCACAAATAACACCATTATCTATCACAGAATTTCTCGAAGATACTATGCACTCAAAAAAATTCATCGAAATATGCAAAGAATTTTGTCCGAATTTAAGATTACTTGCCAAGCTGTTACTTTCATATCGATCTTCACAGTCTCTCAGTTCAGCTCAGAGGGCACGAGTTTACAAGCTGGCCAACAAAATAAGAGCGCACATCAGAACAATTGGTGGATTGCACTAAGTCATTCACTTTTATTCCTTCGTCATGAGAGTCAGTCATCATTTTTTCATAATTACCATGGTTGTTTCCTGTTTGTCATATACAACCTTAAATGTCGAGGATGTAGAGATGCACTGAAACGCTATCAAGTTTTTGAATATTTGAAACAGACTCATCCACTTGATGTTTACCTTTTGCAAGAGACGCACACCTGTCATGCAGATGAAAATGTCTGGCCTATTGTCTGGCGTGGTAAGTGTTTGTTTTCACACAAAACAACGAACAGCGCAGGACTTGCTGTATTGTTTTCGCTAGGTTTAATGTGGATATTCTTTCCAGTTCGGACATAATAGCTGGACACTTGCTTCATATTAATGCCAACATTGACGATGACCCCATCCATATTATCAACGCGTATGCACCTACGAATTAAGTTGAACGTTTGCAGTGTTTCCAAAAATTGGACAATCTCCTTTCCAATCTTGAGGACGCTCTAATTGTTTTAGGCCGTGACTTTAATTGTACTTTGAACCCTGTTCTGGATAGACATTTTACTGTCGAATCAGATCCACGTTCCAGCAATCTTCTTTCAAAGATTTTTCGTGAGTTCAAATTAATTGACGCCTGGTGCCATCTCCATGACAACCAACGCAATTACACTTGGAATAGAGATGACAAGAAGGCACGCCGAGATACTTTCTACATTAGTAAATGGATGACGTCTCGTATTCGGACTGCGAGTTTTCAAAACTCGACTTCTTCTTTTTCCGATCATGCACTAGTGAAAGTAATTTTGTCAAGGAAGGAAGTAAAGACCCGTAGCCCTGTTTGGTGCATGAATACAAATATTCTAAGTAATCAACATTATCAAGACCTGATATCTCATTTCTGGATGAACTGGAGACTTCACAAGAATGATTATGATAAAATACAGGTGTGGTGTGACATAGGAAAGTACAAATTAAAGATGTCCACTCAACAGTTTTGTGCATATAATCACAATGATTATCGGCAAACAAAAAATGCGCTTGAACAAGATATTCAACGGCTTGAAAAAAGACTACATGATGACCCGTCACTTACAGAACAATATAATAATAAGAAAAAAATCTTATCTTATCTCGTGTCAACAGAGAGTAAAGGAGCAGCAGTTCGTTCTCGGTGTCGCCTTCTCAATGACTGTGACATACAAAATAAATTTTTTCTTTGATCTAGAGAAAGAAAGGGGTTAATCAAAACCAATAATTCAACTCCGAACACCCGACCAGGCTATAACTGAGGAAACTTCGGAAATAAGAGATATCATCGTTCAATTTTACCAAGATCTTTACACTCCTGACGTTGTTGAAGCTCAGGCCCTAGACGAGCTACTGGAAGATTTACCAAAACTTAGTTCTGCAGATATGGAAGATCTTGATGACGATCTTTCTTTAGAGGAACTGACTAATGCTGTTAAATGCATGTCAATAAATCGTACACCTGGAATTGATGGAATCCCTAATGAGTTCTATAAAACTTTTTGGTCGATTATAGGGAGGGATCTGTTGGATGTTCTGAACGCATCGATTAAAGATGGGCTACTACCACAATCATGCCGTAAAGCAGTAATATCGCTGCATCCCAAATGTGGAGACAATACGCTCATTAAGAACTGGCGCCCTATTAGTTTACTTTGTAGTGACTACAAAATTTTTACCAAGGCACTATCTATTCGTTTGAGACCAAAGCTTGGTAACATAATCGATCCAGATCAAACCTGCAATATTCCAGGACGTCGAATTTCAGACAATATCAGCTTCCTTCATGACAGTATTGACTTTGCCAATCAATTGAATTTACCACTCGGAATTGTAGCATTAGACTAAGAAAAGGCTTTTGATAAGAGTCCATCATGGTTACTTCATGATAATATTGAAAGCGTTTGGATTTGGTGCGAAATTCATAAATACATCAAGTTACTGTACAGAGATATTTATTCACTTATCAAGATCAATGACTCCCTTACTTTACCTATATCGATTCGCAGGGGTATTCATCAAGGGTGCTCTTTGTCCGGTCAACTTTATATTATTGCTATTGAACCGTTCCTTGATAAAATAAGATCGAAGAGTGGAATTCCTGGGCAAACGATTCCAAATACAAATGAAAGGAATAAGTGTACGTCTGCATACGCTCATGATGTTGAGGTTTTAGTTACCAATGACACGGACTGGAACAATCTGAGCAAGTGGTTAAATGTGTATCAAAACGCTTCAAATGATAAAATCAGTCTTGGAAAGTCAAAAGGATTAAGAAGGGATCTTGGCATCATCGTACTGACAATCCACTTGGAATCCAGTGGAGCCAAAATGGTATGAAAGTCCTGGGAACATATTTAGGGAATTCTGAATCATACACGATGCGAAACTGTACTGAACTTGTTGAGAAGGCGGAGGCAAAATTTTCTCATTTCTCCCTTTATGCACTCTCTATGTCTTACAGAGGAAGAGTTTTAGTGGTCAATCAACTTGTAGCGTCCAAATTGTTTCACAGACTCTCGTCTTTGTCACCTCCAAAAGAGTTCATCCAACATCTGCAGTCTTTGTTCTTCGATTTTCTATGGCAAGGCCGTCATTGGATTGCTGTCGAGACAGTTGGCTTACCCCTTGATAAAGGAGGCCAAGGTTTGGTTCATCTTCCTACACGTCTTAAATCACTTCGCTTGAGATATCTACAGCGTTATCTATACGAAGACTCTCCACATCCTACTTTTCTTTTTACAGACTTCTATTTCAGCCAGTTACATTACAAGAAACAGTTACTTTTAACAGATGGTATTTTATTTAGCAACGTTACTCTTCCAAAATTCCATCAAGAACTCCTCACCTGTTGGGAGTCGACTGAAAAAATACACAAAGGAAATCCTGATTATATCAATCTGATTTTGAAGGAACCGCTTTTTCATAACCCGGTCATCCCAGAACTTTACAACGTGTGTGACAGTATTAAAGTTTGTTTTGTTCGCGGTGGAATTACTACAATCTGTGATTTAATCGATACTCATGAGAAACGTTGGTTGTTAGCATCAGACATTGCTAGTAAAGTTAATATCCGTTCTTGTCGTTTGCTTACTCGGACACTCAGAGAAATCAATGATGCCATCCCAGATAGTATGAAATCAATCATCAGTAATTACCTGGAAATCAGCAGCCAACTGATGCGTCTCCTTCTCACTTTTGTTTTGAACTACACCACTCAAATGAACTAAATCTTGCCTTTTATAAACTGGAAAGAGGTGCGATTTATATATATCTTATCTTAGTTCAGTTGTATTCAATTTGTTGTCAAGATGCCATTGACACAGTATGGAAGGATATCCTCAGTTTATCAGATGCTGTAAAACCAAACTTTAAAGCTTGCTATGTTTCACCGATCACTGAAAAAGAGGGCGACTACTCATGGCGTGTTATGCATGGAGCTATCGCCACAGGAAACTTTCTTCACAGTGCTGGTTTTCGTTTGAATTCTAATTGTCCACTATGTGACATGGCAGACTCCTTTATGCATGCCCTTTTCGAATGTACAAAAATACCGCTGTTATTGGAGCTTGTCTCAAGAATAACTTCTTTTCTAAATTCTACCAATGAATTCACTTCTATTTCCTGGTATTTCATCATTCAACCAATGAAAAACAATATCATTGTCAGTAAGCGTGCCATCTCTCTTTTCATTTATTTGACGACCATTGCGAAGTTAGCTATTCATCTTGCGAGAAGAAATAAATGCACAATATCGATCCAGTTGATCCCCTAGAAATTTTTAAGACCCGCATACGAGTACGCTTACTTCTTGAATTTGAATATTGAAAACCGATTCAAAATACAGATTTGTTCATTTCGACATGGATCTTTAATGATGCAATTTGCAGAGTAAACAATGGTCAACTTTTTCTGAATTTCTGAGTTTCATCACTTGATTTTTTTACCTTGTCTTTTTCCACTATTAGTTTACCGATTTCCATAATTCTTTCATGATTGTAAGTTTGTTGGTTTTCTCCTTTTGTGATTTTAATTGAGTACAATTTTTTGGAGTTGTACTTTTGCTATTCTTATTGAGTTCCCTTGTACATATTTTTAGTATGTAATGTGATCAGGGATTTAAGTATGAATAAATGTTCGTGTCGAAAACTACTACTACTACTACTACTACTACTACTACTACTACTACTACTACTACTACTACTAGTACTACTACTATTACTACTTTTTCTACTACTAGAGTAACCAAACATCTTACATAGCTACATAGCTACATTCTGTAAATTTCCTTTCGGCTCCTTCATTAGCGTTTCTCGAAGGAATCCAGACTGCACAAGAGTCTAAAAAACGATGTTTCAAATTATGTTTATTTGATGCATTTGACTTTTAGTCCAAGATAAAATCCATTCTGATTGTTTCAATGAATTTTAGAAGACATCTTTGTGGCTAGCTATTTTTGTCGCAGAGATATCGGCACGTTTACCTCCCCTTCCATTAAATATTCCCGACAAAAGTTTTCTGTATCATTTGAGTCAAACTATGTACACGTGATCGATCGCAGGTATGTTTGTTTGTCAAAATTAAAAGCAGTTTCGCAGAAGTGTGTTCATTCAAGCCGACTGCAAGACGATGACGCATTTCAAAAATTCAATACGTGGTATAAAAAGAGCAATTAAGGTAATTGCAACTCGAAGGGATGCAATTGGATATACCTTCAATTCCCAAGAAGACATTAAATCGTCTACGATGTTTGTACAGCTTTCCTCGCCAGTTAGATTATGTTGACAAAACGTTCACTTTGCACGTAATGTGCATGTTTAAAGCAGAACATGTAACATTTATATCTCTACATACACGTGTCCCCCTTCCTGACATACCATGAACAGGGAATATACTTTATGGCTGGAGTAATTGTAACGAATTTAAAGAAAAATGCCTCGACAACATAATTAAGAAATACTGATCGTTAAGGTAACACATAAATATAAACAAAATCATGTGAAGTATATATAAAGTATGATCATACAATCTAATCATGTTGTTGCATACTCAATATTTAATAATTGCATCCTATTTTGTATTCAAGGAAAATTCAACCTTGAACGTGTAAGTTAGGCTTAGTCACCGACTTCATTTTATCAAGATCTGTATTCCCCGGACCCGATTGATAAGAACTCTGAAAGACTCCTGCATGATAGTTTGCCACAACTTAATGAGACAGACAAAGATGTTTTGGATAATCAAATCACATATGACGAACTCACAAATACAGTTAAAAACCTCTCTTAAGGTCGCTCTCCTGGGATTGATGGCTTACCAAACGAATTTTACAAGACTTTCTGGTCAGTTATTGGTAGAGATCTTCGTTAAGTTTTCCTCACATTCATTAGCGATGGGGAACTGCCATTGTCTTGCAGACGAGCAGTCATAAGTCTTTTATCGAAATCCGGGGACAATTCAAAACTTAAAAACTGGCGGCCAGTTAGTCTTCTTTGCAGTGACTACAAAAAAGTCACCAAAACCCTCTCCCTCCGGCTTCGTAATGTTCTAAGCACTATTATTCATAATGATCAAAGCTGCAGTGTCCCTTGTCGGCAAATTCACGATAATATTGCTATGCTCAGAGACTGCCTTCAATTTTTTAATGCTGAAAATATTCCCCTTGCAATAATTACACTTGATCAAGAAAAGGCATTTGACAGAGTGCATCATAATCACCTTTTTCACACTTTGGAGGTTTTTGGTTTTGGCCAAAATTTCATCAACTACATTAAACTTTTATACACCAATGCACATTTATTTTAGTCCGCGTCAATAACAACCTCACTGCCCCTATTTCTTTTAATTGTGGAATCCGCCAGGGCTTTTCCCATTCAACACAACTTTACATTATTGCCATAGAACCGTTGCTCAATAAAATCAAGACTAAAAGTGATATCAAAGGTCTTACCATACCAGTGTCTCATACAACTTGTACTCTCTCCGCGTATGCAGATGATGTTGATTTTATAATAACTCGTAATGATGATTTTAGTAAACTTCACCGCTGGCTTAATACTTACAATAAAGCGTCAAACTCTTAGACTAATATTGGTAAGACGGAGGGTCTTTGGGTTGGAAGTTGGAGGGGAAGAAAAGATAGCCCTCTCAACATCACCTGGAATAGCAACGGTCTTAAATGCCTCGGGGTGTATCTTGGTAACGACCAGCATTTTGAAAGCAGGAATTGGACTGAGCTGGTTGATAAACTTTCAAATGATATTGACTACTGGAATCAACACTCTCCAAACATATCGTATCATGGGAGAGTTTTGATTATCAATAACTTACTAGCAAGCAAATTTGTGCACCGTTGTTCTTCACTTTGCCCTCCAGCCGGCACGGTGGTCTACGTTCAGTCTCGCCTCCTTGATTTCTTTTGGCAAGGAAAACATTGGATCCCTGCAGAAAAGTTATACCTTCCTATCAATGAAGGAGGACAAGGTCTCGTTCATTTACCGTCTCGTATCAAGTCTTTTCGTCTCCAGTTTGTTCAAAGATATCTCTACTCCGACTATGACCATCCTATTTTCCGTTTTATTGATCATTATTTCAGTCAAGTTCAAAGCCTCTGTTACTCTAAAAATCTTCTTGCAGTTGACATTGATTCCCCTTTCATTTGCATTCCCAAATTTCATAATGACTTGCTGACATGCTGGTATTCCCTATCAAAAATTCGTAAAACAAATTTTAAAAACATTGACAAGGTCCTTCAACAGCCCCTGTTTTTCAATAAGGGAATCCTTCACCCAGACACGAGAGAGAAGTTAAAAATAGATTATTTTATAAAGTCTGGCATCACAAAGATTGGCAATTTAATTGATCACCAGCAAAAAACATGGTTGACTGATACAGACATCTATTCTAAGATTGATATCAATTCTCGTCGCATCGCTAAACTCATTTACAATTATGACATTTTGAAGGCAATTCCAACACAATGTAAAAATACGATCATCTCCTATCTCAGGGGAGAAAATTCGATAACTGGGACGCCAATACATTACTGTTATGAACTTCACCACTCTAATGAAATCAACTACCCGCTTTACAAAATCCAGAAAGGTGCCCTTTACAAATATCTCACCAAGGTTCTCACAACAGAACGTCTTCCTAACGCTTCCAACACGTGTTGGCGGAGCATTCTACAACCCCCTGTCTCCTTGATTCCAAATTATACGGCTTACCTTCCCCTCCACTTTCTTCGAAAGAAGGAGACTATTTGTGGAAATTAATTCATGGTGCATACGCAACAGGCATGCTGCTTTTTAAAATGAGCTACTGTCCGACTCCAAATTGTGTTTTCTGTGGCGAGAGGGATACCTTGCTACACATTTTCTTTCAATGTAACTATGATAATGATCTCTTCAACAATCTGACATGTTTATCAAAGCAGCTTTTAAGCGATGAGAATACGACTATCCCACGCCACTGACTTATTTTAATCCTCCATATAAAAAAAACTCTCTCGAAACAAGCAAACCGTCTCTTCATTTACATCAATGCTGTCGCGAAAACGTCCATCTACATAAGTCGTAGAAATAAAAGAAACGAAAATGATCTTCCCACTGAACCTTTGGAAATTTTCAAAACTCGCGTTTAATCTCGTCTTCAAATTGAATTTTCTTATTTTAAACTTAGTCATCAACTTGAAATCGTCAAAAACACTTGGACAATCAATAATGCCCTCTGTCAAGTGAATGCAGATGACAGTCTTAACGTTTCGCATTTACTTAACTAGTGTTTTCTTTTTCATTCCAGTGTTTTATTGTACCGTTGTTCACATACTGACAGTTCCGTGTTTCCTGGTCGTTGTCGTCTTCGAACCCTGGGCACCGTACTGCTTAACTGATCTTCGGATCGGTCAAAGTTCGATGGAGGGACATACCTACACATAACGTTTCTAGTCTATTCTCTTCATTTACAGATCTTGACCTTTGACAGTTCGTCTTTTCATTCAAGAAACTCCAGCATCGGGTGTTTTCGACAAATACACAATGTCCCTCGTCCAGTTTTCTACCGTGCATACAGCTTCAGGATTCATTGATATTTCACTGTTAATTTTATAGAAATCCTGGCTTTTGTATTTTGATTTCCCTTGATTTTAATAGTTTGATGCATCTATGTATATATTTTGATGCAATTTTGTAAATAGATAATTTTCATATTGAATAAATGATTTGTTTGAAAACTACTACTACTTCTACTACTACTACTACGCATGTGTACACAGCGTGGTAGTGTGCTCTGAGTTTTCTTTCAGTTATTGAGTCCTTCAGTGTTTTCCGGACTTAGATCGTTGTCTGATCTGTTTTTGCTCCGGTTGTGGACTGCTGCTGTCAAGTTTTTTGTGTGTTTGGACTTTCGATTGAAGAGATTTTTGCGGATTCCCTCAGTGGTTTCCGTGTGCTGTTTCCTGGGCCAAGATGGCCGCGCCATTCATTGACAATGGACGCTTAGCTACGTTTGCCGGCCTCACGAGGAAACATGGTGTGAAGTGTGAATCCATGGAAGGAGTCTCTGTCGAAAAGTATTTACAGGCTATTTCATCGATTACTGGTCCACAGAATATCATCGCTGCTTCAAGAGTTTACGGTTCAGTCATCGTTTATTTCAACTCAATTACCTGGGTGGAAAACGTTTGTGTGAGTGGTTTTGAACTGAACGGCTACACGATTCAAGTTGAGCCTGTTGTGAAATCAGTGACAAAAGTCATCGTATCAGGGGTTCCACCGTTTATTCCCAATCATGTGATTGAAAGTGAACTCCTTACTTTTGGTAAACTGGTGAGCAAAATCAAAACAATTCCTCTCGGATGTAAGAGTGAACAATTGAGGCATGTAAGATCTTTTCGAAGACAAGCTCTGGTACTGATTGATGCCGACTTTCACGGTACATGGGAAGGACCTTTGACCGTCGAGTACGAAGGTAAAAGATACAGAATTTTTCTTTCAACCGAAGAAATGAAATGTTTCAAGTGTGGTCAAAAGGGACATGTTCAGCGTGATTGTCAACAATCAGCCCAAACCGAACCAACTGCAACATTGCCAGAAAAAGACAATGCTACCATAATTAACGACAGTCAATTTGAAAGAGGTGTTAAAATTCCAACCAACAACGATGAATATGTTCAACGCCCGATGGAACCAATCTGTGGTGATTCGTCTACTGTTTCCAATCAGGGCACAGATGTACATCAACGTGAAAACACAACGATGGCTGATAATGTTGATGGTCATAACGTCGCGGACATTTCTGATACACCGCAAATCAACAGTGATGCCTATGGTAATGAGGAACAAGAAAATATAGTTTGTGATGACGAAACTGACACTGTTCAACGTGAACCGTCTTTGAAAGATGATACAGAAACTGTCTTGAACACTGACGGAACGAATGACAACGAAATTTCAATGGGCAATGATGTTACTGATGATGAGAGGGTACGAACCCCTCCAACGCCTTTCCCCCCTTCTCCGGACATGTGTTTTACGCAAGCTTCAGAATCCTCAGATTCTTCTCCAGCTTGCACTCCGTCGCTTGTTCTCTCCGGACTTTCTGATTTCGTTCCGGATTCTCAAGACATTGCAGACAAGACCAATGCATCGATGGATATGGATATGTCTACAGTTGATTCTCAGAGCATTTCTTTCTCACCGCTTTCTTCTCAACATATTGCTAGCCAGTCTACAGAAGAAAGTTTTAAAGATTCTACGCCAAAGGAAACTGATGACAATGAATCAGTGGTGTCGGA
>LD347153.1:25221-49753 GCA_001465055.1 Ptychodera flava | reverse complement strand
ACGCAAACAGACTGTGTACGCCCCGTAATGTAAGAATTGAACCAGTCAAAAACAACACCTGTGATGCCAAACCGATGACGTAGCCTGTGTAACAGAATGGCATGGTCGATCGTATCGAAAGCAGAAGAAAGGTCGAGTAAAATCAAAATTGCATCTTTACGTTTATCTAAAGAGCGTAGTATGTCATTCTGCACTCTAATGAGGGCAGTTTCAGTGCTGTAACCGCCCTATAGGCAGAGTGACACTTAGCGAACAAATTGTTGTTATGTAGGTATGCGTTCAATTGAGTGGAAACGACGCGCTCAATTAGTTTTGACAGAAAGGTTAAATTTGACACAGGGCGATAATTACTGAGAATATTTTGGTCCAGATTTGCCTTTTTGAGCAACGGACGATCAATAGCATTTCTACAGGAACGTGGAAATTCACCAGAGAGTAAAGACTTGTTTACAATTTGACAAACAGCAGGTGCCACCTAGTCACAACACTGCTTTAAGAATGTGGTAGGAATTGGATCCATCATAGAAGACTTTGGTGGCATGGTGTTAATGAGCTTTGACACCGACTCAATTGTAACTGGAGAGAAAAGTGAGAATGAATGATTTACACTTTGGCAATCAAATGAAGTAACAACCGGTAAATGTGAACGTAGTTTTTCAATTTTGGAACGAAAAAAGTTAGCAAAAGCATCTGGTAAATTGGAAAGTTCAGAGACCGGAAAAATTCCTGTTGTGGCGTTCTTACTCCCGATGATGCTGTCAATGATATTAAAAAGGGACCGTTGATCAGCACTCTCAATTCGATTGCGGTGATATGCAGCATGCGCTTCTTTCCACATCTTTACATAATCACACCGAGCCGCTTTGAAAATTTCCCAATGTATAACAAGTCCTGTTGTTTTCCAGTGTCTTTCCAATCGACGAAGTTGTTTTCTTTCTTCCATTACTTGAACTGTATACCATGGGGCTCGATGCTTATCATAGCGAATTTTAGTAACCTGGGGAGCAAGTTTGTCGATGACAGATCTAAGGAGAGTATCGTAATTTATACAACATAAAGTTTTTCTTCTCTTTCTATTAGGCATTTCCAAGCAATGACTTCATACGTCTAATGTTCGTACAAAATAAATATTATGATTTATTATATTGGCTCATACACTAATCAGCTAGTGACCTTTATCGCATCGCAACAACAATTGTAAGCGGTTTTAATTTATTTAGACAGGGCAAACGGATTTCAATTTTATAGCTTGTCTTTTATTTATCACCATCATAAAATGGAGAGTCTCAGATCTGCTGTTGAAATTCAGACCTATACTGATAATGCAAAGGTGATACAATTTCACTTCGAATATCTTCTTGATGTATTGAAAAATATCAATAATGATCATAAAAATGAAAAAACAACTATTGTCCTTGTGATGATGCGACTAATGCAACGAGATGCAACAGTGACAATAAAAAGACGCCGGGATATTTTATGACGTTACCATTTCATGTTCACAGGAATTTAATTAGCATGTAGATATATTTCTGTCAAAAGTCCACTACACACACACGCACACACACTCACAGAAACACTAAATGTCATCATAACATATTCGACATCGGGACGAGTTTCTGGTCCATCAGTTAAGTCCGTCTTTTAAATTAACCCTTATCTACCAGAGCCTTTTCAAATCATACAGTAACTGTGTCATCTTCAGGATTGCTGCCTCTAGACAACATATCGGTCAGACGGCATTATACAGCATAAAGTTTTTCTTCTCTTTCTGTTAGGCGTTTCCAAGCAACGACTTCATACGTGGGAAAATATTGAAAATAATTCCCTGATACTAATGTCGATTTAAAGTAAATAGTATGATATATTATATTGGCTCAGTCACTAATTAACTAGTGACATTTGATCGCAACAGCATTAAGCCGTTAAAATTAATGGAGACAAAGCAAACGCATCATAATTTAACAGCTTGCTTTTTATTTATCACCATCATACAATGAAGAGTGACTGCGACCCGCTGTTGAAATTCAGACATAAGCTTATCATCATGGTAAATGTACGCTATTGATTTATTTAAAGGTGACTCGATTTCGCTTCAAATATCTCCTACTTGATGTACTGAAAAAATTATCAATGATCATGAGAATGCAAAAAACACCATTTTCCTTGCGATGATGCAATAAGACGCCGCCGGGATATTTGTTAACTTTTCCATCTTATGGTGATAGGAATTTCATTTTCATCTAGATATATTTCTGTCAAAGTCTTGCCAACAATTATTAATTATTGATCCTCGGATTCGAATACTGCTATTTCAAATGGTGTCTCTCAAATGTGGATATATTCAGTGTGGATATCTAGCAGAACTTTACAAGAATTTGTAATTTTAGTTTTCGTCTTGAAAAATGTATTATTTGAAATTGTGCATATGACCCTTAATTGATATACAATTATATATATAATTGATATGTACCAAAGAAACCAAATAATGGAACTTCTAAATCACCGAAAACCTCTGCATAATCAACGCCTAAAGAAAGAGCTTACTTAATATAAGGATAGAACTAGTGTCAAAATGCCGTAACGAGAACAAATTCTTCCTCACAAACTCAAGCTCTGGAAGAATATACAATGCCGCATACCATCCATCTGCGAATCACAATATGCGCTGACAAAAGCAGCGATTAGAGATTATTTAAGCAATAATGTGCCCGAGCCCATAAATGACGAAAGCAAACTTTGCACGACATAATGTACGAGGCAAAAGTCGAGTATATTATGGAGTCCAAAGTTTGTCTGAGTCCATTATGGGCCGGGAGGGGGCAAATTACTGCAATTAGCTTCTAGTTTTGGCAATGCCAGTGAATTTGTAGGTGTAGAAAACGAATAACAAAGAACATTTAAACTGACTTTGAAGGCAGTGAGCGTCATCTGGCATGATCGGCCCTGACTCTGTATATTGTTAACATTTACACGCGCTCCACACTGCACTGAACACGCACGTTCAACTTACAAATTGAGCAGCACTTTCACGGTTCAATTTGGAAACGAGATATGAACTGAATATGCTAACGTGCTTTACAATAGGTTCATTAATAGTAATACGATTCACAAAGTGTTTGATATTCAGTACACAGACTAGAAAATATTGAAAAAATTACAAAGTTGTACTTAATTATCAAGCATTGAAATTGACTGCTGATGACTTGGCAAGTAGTGACATTCATCAGACACTACTGGACGCATGAAATAATATAGTATGACATGAATAACTGCATACTTTTTGACTGTTATGAAGTTGTGTAAACCAATTGTACCTTTGACCTGTCTCATTTCAAATTGACAAATGAACGTGCTAGGAGATGTTACGCAACATTTGCAGACCTTAGGAAAATAACTAACCAAAAAACAAGAAAAAAGACAGACATTGTGTATTCTGACATCAGTTCCCTTGAGCACACTACGCGGAGTGGCAGACAGACTACTGATAGTTAAGACTAGACGTGTATACGGTCTAATGCCAGAGTAACTATGTCTGACGAGAATCAATTGTATTATGTTTTTCAATATTCCTAACAATAAACAGAATTCATACCAATTTAATCGAAAAACGTGTGAGGCGTGTAATAAGAACAATCATATATTTTTTATATCATTATATGCAGCAGGTTTAATCTACTTTTGAACAGTACTCTCAGAGTTTAATCACTAATTACAAAACGTTCTTAAATATGCAAATGAGCTAATTATTAACTTGATACGCCCAATTCTTCTCAGTAAAAATAAGTTTTCATCAGATCAATATCTGTAGCAAGTCTCATCAAATGTATTCCGGTAATTTTGGAGTAATGCCACTAATTACAAAGTTCATTAAATATGCAAATTAACCCTTAATTAACTCAACACAACTAAATGCTTTACACCACAATTAGATATGCGTGAAATCTGCAGCAGATTTCATCACATTTGGTGCAGTTTGGTCGGAGTTATGTGACTAATTATAAAACTTCATAAAATATGTTTAGGAGCTATTTGTTAACTTGACACTGTTAAATGCTTGTTCGTCCAATTAGATATTTATCAGATCAATATCTGTACCGGATTTCATTGACTTGGGTGCCGTAATTTCAGAGTTATATACCCAATTACAAATCTCATTGAATATGCAAATCAAACCTTAATTAACCTGACACTACTAAATGCTTTACACCACAGTTAGATATCAGTCAGATCAGTATCTGAAGCAAAATTCATCAAAGTCGGTGTAGTTATATCGGAGTTATATGACTAATTATAAAACTTCAAAAAATATGCAAATGGGCTATTTATTGACTTGATACTGCCAAATGCTTCTAAGTGTTATTAGATATATATCAGATCAGTATTTGTTGCACGTATTATCACGTTCGGTGCAGGAATTTAAGAAATATGTCACTATTAACAAAACATAATTAAATATGCAAATGAGCAGATAATTGGCACTCACAGTATCATCATAATGTACAGAGACTGTCATCTGTGAAAGGTTTCATGAAATTTTATGCTGTATTTCGTGATATATGTCTACACTTTCATTATCGTCTCCACAGTGAAACCATAACTTCAGCCTACCACAAATGGGTTATTTTGCACAGCATGTATTTAACATCACCTGTCATTGTTGATATTGCGCTTTTACCTAATTTTTTGACCCAGTCTCTTAGAGAGACATGTGACCTTTAACCTTGTCATATTTTGACCCCCTAGGAAGCTGGTTTTTATTCAATATGAGCGCAAAATTAACATTTCTCTCCCATTTACATGGCGCATATTACCCATTCACCGAGAGATATTTTAAAAAGTAGCGTGGTGACACCCTTTTATTAAAAGTGTAAACTAAATGGTATTATGTCAGGATTTTATTTGCCAAGTTTGGTCAAAATGACACCATTCAAAGCGACAGGAAGAAAGTTCGAAAATTATGTAGTGATAAAATTTCGATATCGTCATTTTATAATCGATACTTATGTTAAAATTTCTTTACAAACATCATGAAAACTATACATTCGATAGATATGGATCTTAAATGTTGGTATTTATTAAAATTAACTCATTTGCTAAGCGTTTTATAATTGCTTTCTTTAGTTTAAGTGAATTATATCATTTTTATTTACTTCTAACGACGCCATTTTAACGTCCGTTTCCATGGAAACGAGCTTGGTGAACCCCATTTTTTATTTTATTTTTGCACTTGCACAACTTCCAAGAATATTGTGCAAAGTTTCAAGAAAATGACACCACAACCTAATTTTGACGTAATTCGTAGTACTTCACCTTAAAATTGTTGTTGCTGACATCGCATCCTTGGTATTCGTTTCACCAATGTACCATTTATTTTCTTGTTTCTTCTCATCGATTGAGGTTTGTAATCTTAGCATTCGTGTTTTTTTATCAAGATTTGGCACAAGCCAACTAATTATAATTTACTTCTAATTTACTTACGAAGATTTTCTGAAGAAAAATAGTGCAGACCTTGACGTTTTGATATCTGCATGGATGCTTGTTAAGTTTGAACTTTAACGTCAAGAATTTTTGTAAAGATATTTTTCTGCCTGAATCAAAATGCAGACTGTTGTGAATAATGGCTGAAGCATTTGGTGGTAATATGAGGAGTTCTAGGGCTGATAGAAATCATAACAATAAGCCTGAATTTTGTCAAAGACACCACTGAGGGCGCTATTTTCATCGCTATCTCAAAATTTCCGTGGACTTGCCCACTCGAAAAATTAATCAGTAGTCAAGCTGACATTGATCTAACACCTGTTGAGAAGATTCGTGCCGCTGAATGTTTTAAAATAGGAAAATCGAGCTCAACGCTACTGTGGTGGCCTATGGGAAATTAATTAGTGGTCTTGTGCCTAATTGTTGACCATCAATGCCTGATTTTATATTGTTGTAGGTTCATAGAAATTGATGTGCTCTTCTGACGTTGATGTCAAAATTTTTAAAAAATGTTGAAGACGATGTCACTGCGTAATTGGTGATGTCTATGGTTCAACCTTAAGTGAAAAACGGTGATGATGCGTCGTTTCTGTTCGTTTGTTTGTCAAATCTTGCCTTCACTAATGTGATTTGTTTCTTTGTTTCTTGGCGCTGTTGGTAAATTAGTCAGGTGAAAATCATTCACCATAAGAGTATTTGGGTCGAGAAGACCAAATATGATATCGATTTCACTACCCAATGTTTCCATGGTAACCATTTTAGGGGTTGAAAAGTTCAGTTTTTCTAATATCCCATGAAAAGTTTTTTTGATTGATATAAAACTTATCTAGTAGGGGAGTTCTGGTCAGAGAACACAAAAACCAGACTTATTGTAATGTTTCGAGTTGCCATGGTAACTATCTTTGGATTGAAAATGTTACGTTTTCCTTAATTCCTATTAAAGAACTATTGATTGATGTATACATTTATAATAAGGGTTTTTCTGGTGAGCACACCAAAAATGTCACACTCATTTTTAAAGTGAGATGTTTCCATGGCAACCATTCAGGAGTAAACATTACCAGTTTTTTCAAAGATTCTACCTAAAATCCAGTTATCAACAGAATGTGTTATATCAAAGGGATATTTTGGGTTAGAAAGCCCAAATATCCAGTGTAAACATCCAGTAATCAACAAAAATATTATACCAAAGAGAGAGAGAGAGAGAGAGAGAGAGAAAGAGAGAGCGAGAGAGCGAGAGAGATATATATATAGAGAGATTGTTAATATATATTTTAAATCTTTTTCATAGTCGTGACTTTTGATTGAAGAAAAGAAAACAAAATTAAAACAAAATTAAATTGAACCGATTGAACGTGTATCAATAAAGTTCGCACAAAAGTTAAACGTCTACGCCTGCTGGTTTAGCTTAAACTGCTTAGTGACACTTTTCCGACAAGCATATAATTACCCCTTGGCTTAATGATATCCCCCTCTCTCCTTACAGTAAGAAGCATAATTCTGCGCTGCACGTACAACAATTGGAAGTCACCCCTGTTGACAAAATTAAAATAAACAACACCTCTTTTTCAGAATTCCCACACAGCTTCAATGAACTGTTATTAGATTTCTATATAATAGTTATAGCCCCTAAACTTGTAATAATTAAAATAATATCATATAAGTATTATATAGAAATAATAACGCAAATAATAATAGGTTCAATTTCCGTGAAAATTTCACCATAAGGGTATTTTGGATCGAAAAGACCAAATATGATATCGATTTCACTGCCCCATGTTTCCATGGTAACCATTTTAGGGGTTGAAAATTTCAGTTTTTCTAATATCTCATGAAAAGATACTTTGATTGATATGAAAATTATCTAGTGGGAAGAGTTCGGGTCAGAGAACACAAAAACCAGACTTATTGTAATGTTTTGTCTTGCCATGGTAACTATTCTGGGATCTAAAATGTTACTTTTTCCCTAATTCCTATTAAAGAACTATTGATTGATGTAAAAATTGATAAATAGGGTTTTTCTTGTTAGTACAGCAAAAAAATCACACTCATTTTAATGTGAGATGTTTCCATGGCAACCATTTACGAGTAAAAATTACTAGTTTTTCAAAGATTCCATATAAAATCCAGAAATCAACAGAATGTGTATTGCGCTTAATCAAGGCCAATTTTCGAACTCCCAATTTTCAACTATACAACTCAACATTCAACATTCAAACTCCCAAATTTCAACTATACAACTCAACATTCAACATTCAAACTCGCAATTTTCAACTATACAACTCCACATTTTCAACTTTCGAACTCCCAATTTTCAACTATACAACCTCACATTTTCAACTTTCGAACTCCCAGCTTTCAACTATACAACTCTACATTTTCAACTTTCGAACTCCCAATTTTCAACTTTCGAACTCTACACATTCAACTTTCGAACTCCACATTTTCAACTATGGAACTCAACATTTTGGATTCGTATTCCCCATTTTCAACTATCGAAGTCATAGGTCCCCTTAGACTACTAGCCAGTGAACACAAGCCGTATTAAGCATACATATAGTCAAATACGACTTCGAAAGATCGTCGGTGTCATTTTACATGAAACTACTTATCATTTTGTTAGGGAGTCCCAAACACATGGTGACCTCGCAGTTAATTTTGAACAATGACGACACCGAGTTCATTCGTGACCACGTCAGTGGTAGTTTGCCTAGGCTGCTACTTGACCTTGACCAGCCCGACAGACGGGGAGATGTATCACGTAGGTATGAGAGTCTTGTTAGACTTTTGTCACAGTTAAGTGGCATTGGAATGCGTAGTGAGCATATTGTCCAGCTAGTGCAAGCCGCTCAACGTGAAATACATGATGTTGAACATAGTGGTCACGGTGTAATAAAGGGAAAGTGGCTTCACACATCAGCCATCTCGTCTTGTATGTGCTTCGGTGTGTTTAGTGTCTGAGTTGTGTTTTGGCTGTAATAGTGAGGAAATTAACAAGCGAGTTTTTAATTTTAAGTAAGCCATGGCGAGCCACGCACGCATGCTCTTGTAATTAGACGACATGATAGCGACCGAATTAGGCCTAAGTGATGGCGGAGGTCGGCGGTAAATCATGATAGCATCACCAGTGTTTCCGGTTCATATTTTTGGACCCTCTAGAACATCACATAGGAATAACTCTAAAACTCCGAAACGTCATGTGACGTATCTATGACGCGTTCTGACGTAGTATAGCCCAGAAGGAAAAACGTGGGTAGCTACAATGAAGCAAGTTAGCGATGCGCAGGGAGAATACAAATCCCAAATGTTGAGTTCGATAGTTGAAAGTTGAGTTCGATAGTTGAAAATTGGGAGTTTGAATGTTGAATGTTGAGTTGTATAGTTGAAAATTGGGAGTTCGAATGTTGAATGTTGAGTTGTATAGTTGAAAATTGGGAGTTCGAATCTGGGCCTTGATTACGCGACATAGAATGTGTCATATGAAAGGGATATTTTGGGTTAGAAAGACCAAATATCCAGTGTAAAAATCCAGTAATCAACAGAAATATTTACCAAAGGGTTATTTCGGGCTAGAAAGACAAAATATGATATCCATTTTTACTGCCCTGTGTTTCCATAGTAACCTATTTGCGTTTTAAAATTTCAATTTTTTTCCTAAGTAGATTAAAAGTAATCCCAGTTACTATGCAAATGCTCTCCTAAGTGTATTTATAACAGCATGAACTCCATGTTCATTTTTATGTTGCCATAGTAACCATTTCGGTAACCACAGTTTTTTATTTAAAACCATAATTCACATAATTCACTGTTTTTTATATTTATTTTATGGATTTCTAAGTAACGACTTTTAACATTTGTTTTATAATGATTAATATAAGTATTATATAGAAATAATAACGCGAATAATAATAGGTTCAATTTCCATGAAAATTTCACCATAAGGGTATTTTGGGTCGAAAAGACCTAATATGATATCGATTTCACTGCCCAATGTTTCCATGGTAATCGTTTTAGGGGTCGAAAATTTCAGTTTTTCTAATATCCCATGAAAAGTTACTTTGATTGATATGAAAACTACCTAGTGGGGGAGTTCGGGTCAGAGAACACAAAAACAGACTTGTCTTAATGTTTCGAGTTGCCATGGTAACTATTCTGGGATTGAAAATGTTACTCTTTCCCTAATTCCTATTAAAGAACTATTGACTGATGTAAAAAAATGATAATAAGGGTTTTCCTTGTTAGCACACCAAAACAATCACACTCATTTTAATGTGAGATGTTTCCATGGTAACCATTCAGGAGTAAAAATTACCAGTTTTTCAAAGATTCCGCCTAACATCCAGTAACCAACAGAATATGTTATATCAAAGGGATATTTTGGGTTAGAAAGTTCAAATATCCAGTGTAAAAATCCATTAATCAACAGAAATATTATATCAAAGGGTTATTTTGGGTTAGAAAGACAAAACATGATATCAATTTTTACTGCCCTGTGTTTCCATAGTAACGTATTTGCGTTTTAAATTTCAAAGTTTTTGCAACGGTCCATGATGAGAGGTCTCGATTCAAAAACTGTAGCCGTGCTCGAATACAAATGTCTTCTCATTAAATTACGTCATTCTTGATATACAAGAGTTAGCATTCCAAACATGTCACCCTTTTTTACAAAGTTTGGAGAAAGGCGTTATTTCCATCTGAATGATTGAACGACGTGAAACGCAAAACTCCATCGCATATTATCCGGCAATATGTACACTGTACAGTAGAAATACTGTATACGCTGCAGCCAGTGCAGCTACGTATTTTACGGTATAAGCTTATACTCCACAAAATGGCCACAGGCGGCGTGAACTTTCTGAAAGGATTTCCTAAACGTCCTACTTGTTACCTTAGAGACTCACATGTGATGTCCTGGAAAGTATTCTCTGCAGTAATTCCAGTTTCTGTCAACATGCAAACATTTTATAGCTAAACGACATGATATCACAAGACAGTTCTACGGTACTATACACATTCTCGCGCTCGCAGGCTCAATTGTGCATGCTCATACTGGCAGACTACGTCACCTGTGTTTTGCTTCTGGCGCGGCCGACTTGGCAACTTAGGTTGAGCAAACAAATAACGAACAGCCGAACGCACTCTCGAGACTATCGCTCGCCGTGCGCGTGTTGTTGCTCGAATTCTGACCCATAATTATTTAAAAAATGTATTCAAATGTAATAGTGAAAGCTGTTCTCAATTAACAAGGTGGCATACTCAGCATAGCTGGATGTTTATCGCTAGTTTACCTTTGACCTCGCGATATTCGCGGGAGAAGTTTCTTATAGCACGGACAACTGATAACATAAAGCATGGCGGTAAGTATTTTCATTGATGTGTTGTGTAATTTACGAGGTTCAGATTTTAAGTAAATGAATTTTAACAAGATTGAAACTGATTGAACCGTGTCCGCAGTGATTTAATCTGTACACTTTATGGCGTGATTTTTCATGGGTTATTTTTTATGCGTGTGGGTTTTTTATTTACGTCCATATGTGCGTTGCAGTTGAGCATAGTTTTTCGGACCATCACGCATGTCTCCCTGGTAAAAAGGGTTTGTTTACACACTGGCATATTTTCTGGCGCCTTTTTCAATCGTCTGTTGGCTTAGACTGTGAAAATGTCATTCGAATTTCATGCTCGTGTGCTAAAAAACTGGTGTCGTATTTGTGCACGGAAAATAAATGGCACAAGTTATCCATGCTCCAATTTTATCGTGGAGTTAAAGAATTGTTTCAGAGTACAGGTTAGTGAAGACATTCTGACGTTCACCCGTCCAATTTTTGTTGTCTCTGTAAGAGAGTCATTGCTTCATGGCAGCAGGCAGAAAGCAATAGCAAAACCTATCGGCCAGGGACACACGTAGTGAAATGGTCCAGACACTGTAGAGTAGGGAGATGTGCGGTGAGTGATGCATTGTGTAAGGCAGGAAAGAAAAAGGAAGACAGTAAAAACAAGGGCAGACCAAGTCAATACCAAGGCAGTGACATTTCTGGTATCACTGGCAAGGAGACAGGAAAGATGGGGGAACTAGAGAGTGAAACTCATGGCAGTACAAATCTAACAGCAGCTGTAAAACAGAGGGCAGGAAAAAAGATGAAAAGATTCATTCCCTTGCAGAGACAGAGGTTCAATGATCTCATTGAAGAAATGGAGTGTCCCATTTGCAAAGACATAATATTATGTAGTTGGACCAATACAACTCTTGTGTGATTGACCAAATGTGTTTTATGCTGAATGTTTGTGTCAGTGGTTGCAAGTTTCTTCATCCTGTCCTGTGTGCAATCTCTATTATGTGTGAATCTATTGTAAGTCCCCCATTGCCTTTGCAAACATGCTATCAAATGCCACAGTCACATGTGATTATGGGAATGTCGGTTGTAAGTCAGTTGTGCCACTGCAATATCTGCAACACAACACGGAACGGTGTGTTTACCAGTCCATTGCTGGAGACCACTGCTACTCGTAAGTGAGCCCATTTCCCTTCAGAAGCCACCCTACTCTAGTCCCCATTCCTGACCCAATCAATACCGAGACATCAAATGATGAAACATCGAGGGATAGGCAGAACAATATATGTGCAGTTAAGGCCGCAGAAATTGTGTTGCAGAATGTATCAGCGGTATATATGCTGCCACAGTATGAAGAAATGGCAACAACACTTGTCAAGAAAAAATAGAAGCAAACAGAAGTGATGATAGTTTGATAAAGGTTAAATCCAAGGGCAAGGTGAGTTTTTTACCAGCATTACTCTTGTTGATCTATACCCACATATCAATATACAGTTAGATTTTGGAGTAAATTCTTCTGATAAAGCTATCATGGAATATGATAATTTGTAAATTTGTATTTGAATAACATTTATTTGGTTTTGTAGTACATGTGTGACCTGGTAGTGGTTCAACAAATTAATTTCATCAAGTAATGAGCTAGTCCAATTTCATGAATTTATCACCCACATATACTTTTGAAAGATAAATTTGGTTTTTCAATTTTTGGTGTGATTTTTTTTCAGCCATTGTGTATAACATATACACCAAAGCCACAAAAAACAACCTCAGAAGCTAGCACTAGGACAAGACGTCAGAGGGTGTTGCAGTTAAGTCAGAGGAGAGACATTGTCAGTAGTGGTGATGCGATGCTGCAGCTGAGTGAGAGGAGGTGAGACACCAACAAAAGGACAAGAAGGAAAATCCTCCAGATCTTTGGACTCACTACTGACATACCTCCAGGTGCTGGCCTTCACTTTAAAGTTGCTATGGGAACAACATGGGCTGCCATGAGGAAATTACGGCGTTACTTCAAGGCATGGCATGTGAATATTAGAAGTGAGGTATGCTATGCAGGTCATTTTCCCCCACACTCATCATGACCTGAGTTTAATTAGCCTGGAACATTCTCAAGGTCACTGTCCTTCTTGACCTCACAACCATGAATTTAATTAGTCATGTTTGGAATTTTCGGAAATTTAATTAGTTGTGTAAGAGAGGGAATTTTAGAACAGTAATTAGCATGTCAATAAAAGTTCTAGATTGTTCTTATATGCTCTTATATGAGCACATGAGTATTAATATTGGGACAGCAGGCTTGCACTTGCAGTCAGACTTTTGAGATTGTGTGCAAACTCTATTATGATCATGTAGAGAAAGACTGGATAAGTAATCTTGTTATCACATATTACTGAATATATGTGTTACTGTTGTTTTTGCATCTTGTTAATATTTGTCTTCAGGTCTAGCAAACTTATCTGGCATAGTACAATACCTACCAGTGAAATTTGGATAAAGTTAGGTGGAGACAAGGGTCAGGGAACCATGAGAATGGTTTACCAAGTTGCTAACATCAGTAATCCAAATGTAGCAGATAATACAGTGATTTGGAGTACATTTGCAGCACCTGATTCCTATTACAATTTAGAAATAGTTTAAGCTGTTAACAGAGGTCAGGTAGACAAACTGGATGGCACAAAGTGGAAGTAAGATTAAACATGCATACTGTGTGATCAGATTGTACCGTGTATCTATTTTGGTACAATATTTGGAACTTTGGTTACCCAAGTTTAATACATGCATTATACTGCTGATCCAAAAATATGAAAAACAATGTGCAAATCTGACCAAACTTTTGCAGCATAAATATGATACCTACATTATATAGTACAAAAGGCAAAGTCGTTTTCTTGCATGTACAAAATGCGTTGATGTGTAGAAACATGGGCATTAATTTAGAATGGTGTGGACAATTGTCTTACATTCCACTTTGATATATTTCAGGGACAAGACACTATTAGCACGGATGATGGGAGATTATGAGTATCTGGCCAAGAGTTATGAATTGTCTGGACCAAATGGTATGAAATGTATACTTGCATGCTATGATTTATACATAAGAAAAGTTGAGGCACTGACAGGACAGGAAGTTTATTGTGTACACTTCAGTTTTACTTATGATTTATATGTGTACGTCCTTGACCTATCAGTTTGCAATATGTGCGTCTGTTAATAATCAGCATGCATTGCGTATGATATGCTGTAGAACACAATTATGATAATTTGTTGCAGTTTTTCGTTGACTTAAGAAATTCACAGCTAACACTGGTTAGTCAGATATAAATTTAAAGGAAGGGGTACACAGTGGATCAGCTCTTGATAAATATTTGCAAGCTATTGACAAATGATTGTGTTTATTTCTCAATTTAATTCTTACACATAGTATTACTATGCTATGTATACTGGCAATGCAAAATGTAGTAACCATGAATTTCTTTGAAATAAATATTTAAATTGATAAGTTTGCATATTACAGGTACATCCTCTCCAAGAGTTCACACATGCACATCAAATTGACTTCATGAACACCAGTCATGTCTATACCCACTAAGGTTTTTAAGTAATTATGTCAGTTTTTGTTCCTTGTCTTCTTCACATTGAAATATTTTAGGGAAATATTTTTGCGTATGCTGTGTGATCAGCAAGGGACAAGCACAGTTGCCGAAGGAGGAACAACCATTGTCATCAATGAAGAAGAGAACCCTTGATGATATCAGAAAATGTCACAGTGAATTTCTTTCAACTGGTGGAAACCTAAGGCATGCCATGCAGCACTACAATAGTATCAGAAAGCCACTTTTCAATGTACCACTGCACAGAGTATGTACTAATCAATTCAATCCACTATGTTGTTTGCTTCCGTTGACCAACTAAACATATAGCTCTGTTCTGTTTCAATCAGTTCACTTTACCTTTCTCTGAACAGTTAAACAGACCATACTGTGACCTATCGACATGTATGCATGCCATTAGTGAAGCTATATGCGAAAACAAGTTGACAATGAAGCCAGCACATATGTCAGCATTTGTGATCAATCTAGTTGTTGTATATTTGTATGTAGTGTTTTCTTCATAAATAGGTTGGTATGAACGTTACAAGATATTGTCATACATTAAAAGTAAAAGATACATGTGCTAACCCTTATATTTTATCTCAGGTTACAGTCCCGGGGTTGCACATCAGTCCTGGCTTGTTTTAATAAAAGTTTTTCACCATGATGGAAGCTAGCTGTGCAGTACTGGATATCAAGATCATCACGACTCTGGAGAGAGATGATGACATTGATGAATCCGTGCTGAAGCCTGCTGGATTTGACACATATGTGGCCATGTTGAAACAAGTCGAGACATTACAGTGTGAAGCGAAAGAACTCCAAGAAGAAGCTAAGACCTTGGCTGATAGTATTGAAAAGGCTCTCCTTGCTGATGATGACTGTGACGATGATGATGATGACAACAACAGTGAAGATGATGGCAGACCGCCACTAATGACCTTGGGCAAAGTTAAAAAAGCCCAGGAGAAAGTGCATACTACATTAACAAAATAAAAATACATGATTTTGTGCTAATTTTGAAATCTTGTGACACACAATTAATTTCAGTGGCAGTGAGTTGCCAGCCAAGTCCAACTTTTTATCAAACTGGAATAGTTGCCATGTTAAATAAACATGTAATGTTTGTTTAGAATGGTGTGAAATTTCCTGTATCATGTGAGAACACCCACAGATAACCTGTCTAGCAACCTGAGATCTCAGAGGGTCTCCTTCATCTTTGAAAATGGCATATTGATACCAGAAGTAAGATCATTTTTGTGATGATAAGCAATAACATTGTAAATCTCAAGTGCACAGTCATGCCTATGTTGCATTTTCAGAATTTTGGCTTGTGCACATTTGTAGTGCAGTCAATATTTTCCAGACAACACAGTGTTTATCTTTGTCTTCTTAGATATCTGAAGCTACAGACATAAAAGCGAAACTGACAAAACAATGTGGTTTTGTAGTCTGCGGTATTGACCAAGCTCTGCAGTCATTTGGTGTTTGACGTCATTCTTCCCACGGGCAGGCATTCATCGGAAAACATGTGAACAAGTGCTGTAAAGTATGAGTTTTACAACTGTACACTGTTTTGTTGCTAAAGTCCTTCAAAGGTTCAGTATTCTGCTTGTCATGATTTTCAAGCTTTCAGTGTCAGATTTATTGTGTGTTATATATATATACTACAGAAGATGTATTTCGTCTACATTATTGTGACCTACTTTCAGTGAAACAACTCTGTTTGCTTCTTTGAAAGAAAGTTATCATATCCTGTTTTTTATTTTTGTGTTTCAGGAAGAAAACATTCAAATGTTGTGCAAGAGCGTCATCAGGACCACAGTAAGAATATGCCCACAGCTGAATGAACAGGCTGCACACATTTGTGGTCTGTATAAGCCAATATTTTCAAAATTTGCAGCCTGCCATAATCTTTAGAGTACAAGCAATGGAATGTCAGATGAATATATTAGCATTCTAAGTTCAAACATATCACATTTAATGGCATATTACAGAGAACACTTTCCTAATGAAAGTGTACCCCCATAAATGCATATGTTAGAAGATCATGTCATCCCCTCAGATTGAAAACACAGGGTTTGGCTTTGGTTTCCTCACAGAACAGTGTAGAGAGTATCCATCATGAGATTAGGAAGGGAATGGACAGGTACAGTAAAGTACCTGGCCATAATGGTTTAAAGAAATTAGAACTTATGGTAAGGGAGCATAATGTGATGACCAATCCCAGTCATGTGAAAGTGCCAAAAACACAAAGGGGTTCATACAGAACCAAATAAGCAAGGTGAAATAATGATGGCCATAGTGATAAAAGTAAAGATAAATCATGAAAAAATAAACATGTAAAGAACAAATTAATTAAGTCAATAACAAACCAATATGTAAATAAAAACAATGAAACCTGGTTCTTTCTGTGAAGCATATTTTTACTAAATTGATGCTTGTATTTTTAGTCCCCACAGATACCGTCCTGGGGGACTTATAGGTTTGGTCATGTCCTAGCGTCCGCGCGTGTGTCAGTGTGTGCGTTTGTCCGTCCATGCATCCGTCCGTTCACGCAGATATCTCAGAGATACATGGAGCGATTTCATTCAAACTTGGTACAAGGATTACTTGATATGTTATACAATTGCACGTCGATTTGTTTTGTGATATGATCCAATATGGCCGCCGTGCGGCCATTTTATTACAATTTGTTTATGTACAGAGCTATAACTCGGACATGTTTCAACCGATTTTATTGAAAGTTGGTACAAGGACATTGACCTTCATCATACATATGCACATCAATTTTTTTCACAACATCATCCAATATGGCTGCCATGCGGCAATCTTATTACAATTTTGTCATGTACGGAGCCATAACTCGGCTTATCTCAACCGACTTTATTCAAAGTCGGTACAAGGACATTGACCTATGTCATACATATGCATGTCAATTTGTTTCATGATATGATCCAATATTGCCGCATGGCAGCCATTTTGTTACAATTTTTTCATGTCCTTAGCCATAACTCAGGCCCGTCTAAATGGATTTTATTCAAACTTTGTACAAGGACTTTGACCTATGTCATACATATGAACACGATATGGCTGCCATGCCACCATTTTGTTACAATCTTTTCATGTACGGAACAATTACTCAATCATATGTCAACCGATTTTATTCAAAGTTGTTACAAGGACATTGACTCATGTTATACATATGTATGTCGATTTGTTTCACGATATGATACAATATGACCACATGGCGGTCATTTTGTTACTTTTTTTTCATGTCAAAAGCCATAACTCTGGCAAGTCTCAACCGATTTTATTCAAAGTTGGTACATGGACATCGACTTATGTCATACATATGCATGTAGATTTTTTAGACAGTAAGATTAAATATGGCTGCATGGCGGCCATTTTGTTACGATCTTTTCATGTTCAGAGCCATAACTCAGACATCTTTCCACAAGTATCATTCAAAGTTGGTATAAGGACATTGACCTATGTCATACATATGCACATCGATTTGTTGAACGGCATTTAGCAATATCATGTCAATTACCTAAGTTTCATAATTAGACTGATATGTCGAGAAATACTGCATCAGATTTCATGAAACTTGGTACAGATGTTAAGCTTACATTGCCTTAACAATGAAAAAGACATTTATCAGTGTCATTTTAATTAATTTGTAATTGCTTATGTAATGAACTTTCCTAATTAGAGTTATATATCCACAAATACTGCGTCAAATTTGATAAAACTCGGTACAGATGTTAATCTCGTAGTTTGTAAATACTGCATCAAACTTTATGAAATATGGTACCGGTGATAATCTATTAGTGTTAGGATAGTATGCAAAAATGTTCGGCAACATCCTGTTGATTCATTACTAATTGACTCATTTAATGACCTTTTGTAATTAGGATGGCGGCCTACATTGGTTTTATGTTTTTACCACCGTAGAACTCATTCTTGGCCATTTAGCGCCATCTGTATCACAGTATTTTTATCATAGACCTAATTAATGAAGAGGACTCTATCCTCTCTGAGGCTTGTAATTAAAGTACCAATGATCAAGTGGGGACTGTGTCATCAACGACGACTTGTTCAATTAAAATTGATGCTTGAAAAGTCATCTTTATGGTGAGTCTAGTATATGTAATGATGAATTAAATGTAAACTTATCATTTTAAGATGTTTTCACATGTTCAAATGGAACTTCCTTCATTTTTATCTTACATGAAATATCATTCGAAAAGTTAAATTTTTAGCATGAAAATAAGAATGAAATACTTCTAAATGCTTTCATTATGATTAAGTATATATACTAACAAGTACAGATGTAAATAGCCTTGTTTTGCTTATCTATTTACAGAATACAACGACCCTGGAAGTTGCAAGGTGTCCATTTGATTTCAAGTATTTCTCATTTTTTAATTTTGTTTGTATTTTTCAGATTGTATTTAAAATAAAGGTATTTGATCATGTCAATTTGTATTTTTCCAGTTTCTGTGTACCTTTCCTTTTCGTTTCCTATATTTTTTGTTTAGCTCTTTATTTGTCCCTTTTTTAAAATGCAACTTTTTGGGATAAGTTACTTTTGATATTCAGAGAGTTTGTAAAAGATGCTTGCCCGAAACTGTTACCGGTACATGTAATTTATTTGAGTCTTGTCACTTCGAGAAATTAAAAAAAAATGTTTTATTCTATATGCACGTGCCTGTTTTGATCATTTATGTTATGGTTTGAAGTAATTTTAATAACATTACAGTTAATTTGCCATTGTGCTGTTAAAAAAATCACCGTACAATACAAATTAGGCAATAATACATTGATTTCTGCCTATATGATGAAGGTGCCCCTCTAATTGTTGCTGTTTGTTCTGTGGCTTCCGATTGAATGTGTATCCATAAAGTTCGCACACAAGTTAAAAGTCTGGGCCTACTGGTATCGCTTTAAACTGCTTGTGTCACTTTTCCGACAAGCATCTAATCAATTACTCCTTGGCCTAATGATATCCCTCTCTCCGTACAGTATGATGCATAATTCTGCGCTGCACGTACAACAATTAGAAGTCACCCCTTTTGACAAAATTCAAATAAACAACACCTCTTTTTCAGAATTCCCAGACCTTCAATGAACTAGTGTTATTACATTTCTATATAATACTTATAGCCCCTAAACTTGTAATAATAATAATAATAATAATAATAATAATAATAATAATAATAATAATAATTTTGCCTTAATTCTAAAAAGAATAAAGATAAAAAGAATGAAGAATAAAGAATAAAGAATAAAGATCATGTATATTGGGGCCATTTTAGTCAAAATTATGTTTTCCGTTAATTTTAGTGTGTTAGAATAAATTTTACATAGACCAGAAATAATTTTTCAAGCATTTTCAATTGTGTTTCATGCAGTCATCCCAAATAAGTGTTACATAATATATTACTAACTTATTATGTATTTATCGGATTAAGTTTATGCCTTCAATTTAATTGTATGTCCTGAAATTAATTCTGCTAGTATCCGAACCCAATCTTCCTTATCACCCAATGTAACATTATATTTATCAGTAGCGCACAGTATTTTTTGTTTTATTTAAAATATAATTCACTGGTACTTATTTATTTTATGGATTTATAATTAAAGACGTATAATAATGTTGATTTTATAATAATTTGTTTTGAATTCTTTGCCTCATTCCAGGAAGAATAATGAAGACAAATCATATAGTTCTGATTGATTAACTAAACTAAAATTATTTATGTAGTGGTGCGTTATTTTTTGTGTGACCTAGCGTGACCCCATAAATTCATGATTCTGATGATTAGCCAAATCTCCCCTTTCCATGGTAGCAATGGCTTAATTTGAACATGATCCTTGTATACCTTTAAACATTTTTTTAAACCCACCAGGCCAAGACAAGGCGAAATATTACAAGTTAAATGTTTCATGTTTAATATTGCCCAGGGCTCCAAATTAACTTTTTCCCCGGTAGTCCACTTGGGCAACCATATTCTGAAGTTGGTAACCCGGTGACACTAGCTGGTAGCCCATGCATATTTTAGATCAGGGGTATCTTTTTTCGTTAACAAGACAAGAAAGGGCTATTTTACAAGGTTCTGCCCATGAAGTGAATTTTCTAGTCTTTTGATGTGTATACTTGCACACCTTTAATGCCCAAGGAAACAGGTGTAATGGACGACAGTAGGACTCAGAAGTTTTGTGACCAATAAACAACCCGTTTCACTCTCACAGTTGTATGCAAATTTCAACATGACAACAATATGGATGACTTTTCAGCACTGAGACATACTGTACGAGGGCTAAAAATTGAACATGGCTCTTCTATTGGGAGAAGGCATAATTTCCGTGTCATTGTGATTGATACATTATTATCAAAATGCAACGAGAATGCGTTTTTATTGGCCATTGTTTCCTGTGCCTGTCATTCAAGTACGTCAGTTCAGATATGGAAACTTTGTTGCAAAGTTCCACCGCACGGCCGGTCGTCTCCAGAACAAAATCATACTGGCAAATTTCTATGCCCAGCTGGGTTTGACTGCATTTATTTAGCTCGTCTCAAAGTTACGAACGCATCTTTCAACCTCTCAGCTTGGTGAAAAAACGCATTTATTGATTCGCCAAAGGCCTGTGGACTTGCTTATTTTTGCACAAGTGCTACATGGACATAGGAAAAAGTTGTTGAATACTCACTTTTTCAGTAAATCCACCATGATGAGAGTTCTCAAATCAAAAATGTTGCCGAGCTCGAATACAAATGTCTTCAACGTCATTGTTATACAAGAGTTTGCATTCCAAACTCTGTCACCCTGATTTTTTTCAAAGTTTGGAGAAGGCCGGCATTTCCATCTGAATGATTGAACGATGTGAAACGCAAAATTCCATCGCATATTATCTGGCAATATGTACAGTAGAAATACTGTATACCGCCGCTCCAGGTACGTTTAAGCTTATACTCCACAAAATGGCCACAGGGGGCGTGAACTTTCTGAAAGGATTTCCTGAACGACCTACTTGTTACCTTAGGGGCTCACTTCTGTTGTCCTGAAAAGTATTCTCTGCAGTAATTCCAGTTTCTGTCAACATGCAAAGCTCAACGACAAGATTATAGCACGAGACGTAGTGTACAGATTACACATTCATGCTCAGGTAAACTCAATTGCATATGCTCATATTGGCAGTCTTCACTGGCAAACAAGTGCGCATGCGTGAAGGTATATTTGCAGCCAATACACTGGCATAGACTCTCCACAGTAGCTGTGCCTTGTTTTGTGCGCGCCAACGACTGCCACGATGGGCCTGCATTCGAACACCTCTTTGTCAGAATTCCAACAGCTTCAATGAACTGTTATTAGATTTCTATATAATACTTATTGCCCCTCTACTTGTTATAATAATAATAATAATAATAATAATAATAATAATAATAATAATAATAATTAATATAAGTATTATATAGAAATAATAACGCGAATAATAATAGGTCAATTTCCGTGAAAATTTCACCATAAAGGTATTTTGGGTCGAAAAGACAAAATCGATTTTACTGCCCCATGTTTCCATGGTAACCATTTAAGGGGTTGAAAATTTCAGTCTTTCTAATATCCCATGAAAAGTTACTTTGAGTGATATGAAAATTACCTAGTGGGGGAGTTCGGGTCAGAGAACACAAAAATCAGACTTGTCTTAATGTTTCGAGTTGCCCTGGTAACTATTTTGGGATTAAAAATGTTACTTTTTCCCTTTTTCCTATTAAAGAACTATTGATTGATGGAAAATATTGATAATAAGGGTTTTCCTTGTTAGCACACAAAAAAAATCACACTCATTTTAATGTGAGATGTTTCCATGGTAACCATTCACGAGTAAAAATTACCAGTTTTTCAAAGATTCCACCTAAAATCCAGTAACCAACAGAATATGTTATATCAAAGGGATATTTTGGGTTAAAAAGACCAAATATCCAGTGTAAAAATCCAGTAATCAACAGAAATATTATACCAAAACGTTATTTTGGGTTAGAAAGACAAAACATGATATCCATTTTTACTGCCCTGTGTTTCCATAGTAACCTATTTGCGTTTTAAAATGTCAAAGTTTTTCCAAATTCCATTAAAAGTAATCCCAGTTACTATGCAAATGTTCATTTTTGTTTCATGTTGCCATGGTAACCATTTAGGTAACCACAGGTTTTTTATTTAAAACCATGTATATTTTAGATCAGGGGTATCTTTTTTCGTTAACCAGACAAGAAAAGGCTATTTGACGAGATTCTGCCCTTGAAGTGAATTTTCTAGTCTTTTGATGTGTATACTTGCACACCTTTAATACCCAAGGAAACAGGTATAATGGACGACGTCGACAGTGGGACTCAAAAGTTTTTACGACCTATTAACAGCCCGTTTCACTCTGAGAGTTGTATGCAAATTAAGCCGTCATGACAACCTGACAACACCATGGACTTTTCAGCACTGAGACATAATGTAGCACTATTAGTGCAAGATGCGAGGTATAATGATATTCAAATATGCAGATTACACTAATGAGCATTGTTTCGGTATTAAAATTCTATGCTAATGACCCTTAATCAATGTCGGATCTTGCATTGTATAATGTAGCAGGGCTAAAAATTGGCAATTGCCGTTCTGCCGCGAGGAGGCATAATTTCAGTGTCATTGTGATAGATACATTATTATCAAAATGCAATGACAATGCGTTTTTATTGGCCATCGTTTCCTGTGCCTGTCATTCAAGTATGTCAGTTCAGATATGGAAACTTTGTTGCAAAGTTCCACCGCACGGACTGTCGTCTTCGTAATTTCCAGAACAGAGTCACATTATGTGCCCAGCTGGGTTTGACTTCATTTATCTACCTCGTCCCAAAGTGACGGACGGATCTTTCAACCTTTCAGCTTGGTGAAAACGCATTTTTTGATTCGCCAAAGACCTGTGGATTCGCTTATTTTTGCACAAGTGCTACATGGACATAGGAAAAAGTTCGACTCACCCTAGCCCTCTCGATTGTTGAATACAACCACGGTCCATGATGAGAGTTCTCGAATCAAGAACTGTAGCCGTGCTCGAATACAAATGTCTTCTAATTAAATTACGTCATTCTTGATATACAAGAGTTAGCATTCCAAATCTGTCACCCTATTTTTTTCAAAGTTTGGAGAAGGGCGGAATTACCATCTTAATGATTGAACGAGGTGAAACGCAAAATTCCATCGCATATTATCCGGCAACATGTACACAGTACAGTAGAAATACTGTTTACGCTCCAGGTACTACTACATATAACTATAAGCTTATACTCCGCAAAATGGCCACAGGTGGCGTGATCTTTCTGAAAGGATTTCCTAAACATCCTACTTGTTACCTTAGAGACTCACATGTGATGTCCTGAAAAGTGTTATCTGCAGTAATTCAAGTTTCTGTCAACATGCAAAGCTGAACGACACGATTATAGCACAAGACGTAGTGTACAGACTGCACATTCACGCGCACGTTCACTCAATTGCATATACTCATATTGGCAGACTACACTTGCAAAAGAGTGCGCATGCGTAAAGTTATATTTGTAGCACAGATCTCGCGGAAACTCATGCCTTTGTTCTATTTCCATCCCAAAACTTTCTTTCATTGCTTACATTTAATGCACATGAACAAAATAAAACCAACAACGTCAGCATAGGGAGAGGGTTTATGGTTTTCGCCACAACTACAAATGCCACGCTGAAGATACGTTTACAAGGTCAATTACACTGGCATAGACTCTCCACAGTCGCTGTGCCTTGTTTTGTGCACGCCCACGACCACCATGATGGGCCTGCATTCGAAGGCTACGCTGTGCGGCTCAGCAGCTGTGAGCATGCTGTTAGACACAGCGAATGTCAGCCTTTGCAAGTATATGAATATTCATAAGGGTAGTGATGTCAAAAGGAACACCTAAGTGGGCGGAGAGAATATACCCGGTACGTACGACAATTAGAAGTCACCCCTATTATATATAATCCCATGGTATTTTTCTCTGTTTGACGTCATCGTATACGAGTGTTTTTCGCGGAGCCGTACAACTTCGAGCCGAAGGCGAGAAGTTGTGCGGCT
>LD347153.1:0-24196 GCA_001465055.1 Ptychodera flava | reverse complement strand
AGAAAAAAGTTCCGGTTGATGACGTACAACAGGGGTAATTCGGATTTCTTATCCGTCCTGTTCTACGTCACACAGGTGGGAATTCGGGCCAGTTCATGTGATAATTAACAAAATCAATAAACAACACCTCTTTTTCAGAATTCCCACAGCTTCAATGAATTGTTATTAGATTTCTATATAATACTTCTAGCCCCTAAACTTGTAATAATAATAATAATAATAATAATAATAATTATTATTATTATTATTATTATTATTATTATTATTATTGTTATTATTATTATTATTATTTATCTATACTAGAGATCCCCAAAATGTCCTTTATGTTCAAAATGTAAAACTCCTGTCACTAAAAAAGACATTCAAAAATTCTAAGCCATTATAATTTATTGAGCCAAGGTAAACGCATTACAATACAGCTTGCCTTTTTATTTATTTAACACCAACATACATTGCAGTTAGGCTTAGATCTGGTGATGAAATTCAGACGTATGCTCATAATAAATACATGCTTGTGATAAATGTGGACAGGGTGATTTGTTTTCACTTCAAATATCTTCTACTTGATATACCGAATAAAAATCATTAGTTATCATACGAATGAAAGAACAAATATTTTCTTTGTGGTGCTACAGATAATGCAATCATGTGATCTGTAAACAATGAGAGACATTTTTGACCATACACAGACGCCACCGGGATATTTACTAACGTTACTGTTTATTGTTTATAGGAAGTTCATTGGCATGTACATTTCTGTCCAAAATCATGGCCAAAAGAACTTGCTTGATTAATTATCGATTCTGGATTCGAATACTTTTATTTGAAATTATGTCTCTACAATGTCGACATATTTAGTATGGATATCTCGCAAAACATTACAAAAATTTCCAATTTAAGTTTTGATGTTGAAAATTGTTTGAAAATGTGCATGTGACCCTTAAATGATATGCCAACGAAACTGTATGAAAGCGAAAATACCTTGAAGCCAACGTCTTGCTTTTCTCTTCTTTGCTTAATAGCTACAAAAAAAGAAGAAAAATTGATTTGTACGAGTGAAAAAATTCCTATATAGCCAGCAGGAATTGATGTATAATTACAATAGCCAAATGACGGTTTCGAAGGCATTAAACAGTCTTGACCCTTTGCAGCCAAAAGTTGGCTGCCTTCCGGCAAAGCAATTCCACTCATTATGCCAAAAGATATCAAACATATATACAACTGTTATTCATAGTAAGAGTTTGGTATTTTCCATTATTAACAGCAAGTTGAAACAGATTGACTTTAAATAAATTCTAGTCAATTGGTTCGACTTATGCCCGTTATTTTGGATACTTACTCAAGAAAGTGTATGAACCAGAATGATAAAATTGGTATCACAGAACATTTCAAGGTGAAATTTTTAAAGGCTGCATTCTGTTTTTATAGATTATTGTAAGCTAATTGAAAATTTATATCCATAAAGATCTTTTGTTCCTAGATGAATTTTAATTTCTATATTTTATTATCTATTGCAGCAGGGAGTAGCATTGTATTGTCTCACACGCACACCCAAACAGGAAACTCTGATACCAAAGGTAAGTTTTAAAAATATTGATATTCTAACAACAGCCGACTTGAAAAGCAGCTTGCGTGACGATATAAAATTTATGTTTAACGGTAATTACACAAAGTTTTACGAGTTGTGCAGCAACGAGTTAAAATGCAGACACACCGCGACGTCGTGATATCGACCAAAATTTGGTGTAATAGCCCCTTCATCATACATGCTTACATTGATTATGACTGTTTTCCTGGCGACATTCTTACATTAGCGACGAAAATGATAGAATATGACCTTGCTTGGCCCTTGTCAAGTGTAATACAGGGGAAATGGCAACACACATCTACTACTTGATTGTGTATAAAGTGTTATGTTTTATGTTGAGTGTTTCGCGTGTATCGTTTACCGTGCCATTTTTCATGTTGATTTTTTGTTTGTTTGTGTCCCATTGTATAAAGTGTTTGGCAGTTAATGTAAGGAGTGTGCCAAAGCAAGGCGAAACGGATCGGTGTTGTGTGGGACAAATATACAATGAATACTAGTCCATTGGTTCGACTTATGCCCCTGGTTTTTTTATTCTTACCCAAGAATGTGTATGAACACGAATGATATATAAATAGTATCAGAGAACACTTGAAGATGAACTTTCGAAGCTTGCAGACTTTTTTTATATATTTTTGTAAGCTATTTAAAAAATTGTGTTCATAAACATCGTTTGTTTCTTGATGAATTTTATTTTTTATACTCTTCCATCTTTGAAATCAGGGAGTGGTTCTTACTCGCAGACCCAAACAGGCAACTCTGCTACCGCAGGTAAGTTACAAAATTTGGATATCTTAAGAGCAACCGACTCGTGAAGTAGCTTGTGCGACGATAATAACATTTATGCTCAGTGGATATAACACAAAGTTTGGTCGATATCGCCTCATATTCGAATGATATGTGTATTTTGACGACTTGTGCAGCAACGGGGCAAAAATCCGACGATGCGATATCTACCAAAACTTGGTGAAACAACCCCTTAATTATATGAATACATTTTTTATCACTTTTTTTCTAGCGACACTCTTACAATAGCGACGAAAATGATAGAAAATGACCTTGCTTGTCCCTTGTGCCTGTGAGGTGTTTAAACTCATTTTACAAGCAATAAAGAAACAGTGAAGTAAAATAGAGGAGTAAGTGAAATACAGTGGAATAGCCATACACGTCAACTACTTGATTGTGTATAAAGTGTTATGTTTGATGTTGATTGTCTGGCGTGTATCGTTTTCTGTGTCATTTTTCATATTGAATGTTTGTTTGTTTGTGTTATATTGTACATAGTTTTTGGGCAGTTAATGAAAGGAGTGTGCTACGGTAAGGCGAAACCGGATCGATGTTGCGTGGGACAAATATCCAATGAATACTAGTCCATTGGTTCGACTTATGCCCCTGTTTCTTTTGGATTCTTACTCAAGAAAGTGTATGAACACGAATGATATAATAGTATCAGAGAACAGTTCAGTGAAATGATAAAGACTGCAGGCTTTTTTGGTATATATTTGTAAGCTATTTAAAAAATTGTGTCCATAAACATCTTTTGTTTCTTGATGAATTTTATATTTTATACTCTATTATCTTTGACATCAGGGAGTGGTTCTTACTCGCAGACCCAAACAGGCAACTCTGCTACCGAAGGTAAGTTACAAAATTTTGATATCTTAAGAGCAACCGACTCGTGAAGTAGCTTGTGCGACGATAATAACATTTATGCTCAGAGGATATAATATAAAGTTTGGTCGAAATCGCCTCATATTCGAATGATATGTCTATTTTGACGAGTTGTGCAGCAACGGGGCAAAAATCCGACGATGCGATAACTACCAAAACTTGGTGAAACAACCCCTTAATTATACATGCATACATTTTGTTATCACTTTTTTTCTAGCGACATTCTTACATTAGCGACGAAAATGATAGAAAATGACCTTGCTTGTCCCTTGTGCCTGTGAGGTGTTAAAACTCATTTTACAAGCAATAAAGAAACAGCGAAGTAAAATAGAGGAGTAAGTGAAATACAGTGGAATAGCCATACACGTCAACTACTTGACTGTATAAAGTGTTACGTTTGATGTTGATTGTCTGGCGTGTATCATTTTCTGTGTCATATTTTATGTTGATTGTTTGTTTGTTTGTGTTCTATTGTACATAGTGTTTTGGTAGTTAAATGTAAGGAATGTGCCATGGTAAGGCGAAACCGGATCGATGTTGTGTGGGACAAACATCCAATAAATACTGGTCTATTGGTTCGACTTATGCCCCTGTTTCTTTTGGATTCTTACACAAGAAAGTGTATGAACACGAATGATATAATAGTATCAGAGAACAGTTCAGTGAAATGATAAAGACTGCAGGCTTTTTTGGTATATTTTTGTAAGCTAATTAAAAACTTGTGTCCATAAACACGTTTTGTTTCCTGATAAATTTAAATTTCTATACTCTAATTTCTATACTCTAGGTAGTGGTAATGTATTTTCTTATTTCAAGACCCAAACAGGCAACTCTGCTACCGAAGGTAAAATTTTGGTATTTTAACAACAACCGACCTTTGAAGTAGCTTGCATGACGACAATAACACTTATGCAGAGGGGTTAGTACACAAAGTTTGGTCGACATCGCGTCATATTCGAATATTAAGTCAGAAAAATGTAACAACTTAGCCGGCTATTGAACCACTCTTTTTTTGAGAGTGGGGATTTAGCCGAGCGGTTCTCTCTGTGGCCTCTCCGCTAGGCGACTGATGCCGTACGTTGTGGGTTCGAACGCGATTGAAAACTAGCCGTATGTCTATTTTGACGAGTTGTGCAGCAACGAGGCAAAAATGCAACGATGCGATATCTACCAAAACTTGGTGAAATAACCTCTTTATCATACATGCGTACATAAATTATGACTGTTTGCCTGGCGACGTTCTGAAATAACCGTGGAAATCAATAGAAAATCATCTTCTTATAGAAAATTGGTTGTTTTTGAGTGATTTGAATCATATCGCTTATTGCTACTAATCCACTCTTTGGTCATTCCACTTCACCAGAAAGCTGTGCGCACTTTAAGAGCGAACAATTTAAATATATTTAATAATAATAATATTTTTTTCTACACTGTGACTCCACAAAATGCTCTTCACGATTCCCAAATGTACAAAAATTCCTGACTTTAAAAAGACATACGAAAATTCAAAGCCATTATAATTTATCGAGGCAAAGCAAACGTATCATAATTTTACAGCTTCCCTTTCATTAATCACCATAATACAATGAAGAGTGACTGCGACCCGCTGTTTAAATTCAGAACTATACTCATAATAAATGTACGCTTGTGATAAAGGTAATTAAGGTTATTCTATTTCACTTCAAATATCTTCTGCTTGATCTACTAAATAAAAATCATTGATTATCATAAGTATGAAGGGACCAATATTTTCCCTTTGACGATGCAGATGATGCGGTCATGTGATCTGTACCAAACAATGCACAACATTGAAAATACAAAGAATCTTCCAGGATATTTGGTAACGTTAATTCTTATGTTGATAGGAAGTTAACTGGCATATGGATTTATTTATGTTAAAAGTCTTGCCCACAAGAACCTTCTAGATTTATTATTGACCTTTGGATTCGAAAACTTGTATTTCAAATGATGTCTCTCCAATGTAGATATATTCAGTGTGGATATCTCGCAGAGCCATACAAAAGTTTCTAATTTCAGTTTTCGTGAAAAGTGCATCATTTGAAAATGTCAATGTAACCATCAATTGATATGCCAATGGAACCTAACGATGCAACCTGTTCCTTAGCGAAAAACTCTGTATGGATGCGTTTGGGCGCACTGTTCTCAACACAAGAACGGTGCGCGGATATGCCGAGCGAGCTCGATTCTCTTCGCTACATTTCCGTAAATAGCTGATGTTCGTTCCGGGAACGGAGAACACAACCCTGGTCTGTAGCGGGAGCAGACGAGAACAAGATGGCGGAAACCAGCCGCGCTAAAATTAAAATGTTAGTGCTATGATGCTATTGTATGAAAAACGTCTCAGGATACAAGTCGAGATAGGCATTGTCTCTCTTTCTACCTCCATGAGATAGGTGAATTATTATTATAAGTTTGATCTTTCCAAACATGTGATGTTTTTCGGTTTTGGAGTGTTGTCGAAAATTTTCGAGAGAAAGCTGTTGTAAAAATACAACGAACGTCTTCAACGTAATATTTGGGTAAAGTTTCTGTATGAATCATGATTACAATATAGCGATAACACTATAGAAACAGGATCTCCTTCGTGACAGTTGTCTGTTGCCGTGACTATAGTTACATTTGTACCAAGTTCAGCCAAAGCGAGGCCGTGTCGTTTGGTCGTCAAGAACAAGAACAGCTATCGGAAGCTCGCCATAGTGGGATGTTCTCCTGACGAGAACGGTACGCCCAATGCACCCTATAATAAACGCCGAAAGAAACGGCTTACTTAATAAAAGGACAGAACTAGTGTCAAAATGCCCCCACGATAACACATTCTACAATACAAAATTCACCTATGAACCTACATTAGAATATAGAACACTGCTCACTAGTTGTCTGCGAATTACAATTTGAGCTGACAAGAGGAACGCCAGCACTTATCTGATGATCGGGTAGCAGCGTGAAACTCTGAGTCACGACGGAGTTTATCTTAATTAGACTATAACTAAACTCCACAAAATAGCTCTGCAAGACCGCATCGAGAAACATTTCAAGCGAAGACACGCCTTTATTGGATTATATCAACATCTGTACAAAATTTCATCTATTAATAAATAGTTACTGGACATATCACTTAAACTTGGAAAGTTCATTACCTGCGTAAATTGAATATTAATAAACATGGCACAGCATAGTGTTTTTACTCAATGCTCAATTAATGTGAGCTCAACATCTGTACCAAGTTTCATGAAATTCGATGAACCATTTCTTGCCATATCAGCTTAATTACGAATATCAATTAAATATTCAAATCACAAGTTAATTGACATGATACTTCCACATGTCTTTGCATGCCCTACCACTACTAGAGGATCAACATCTGTATCACGTTTCATTAAATTTAATACAGCATTTCTAGATATATCATACTGATTATGAAAGTTAATCAAATATGCAAATTAGCAAACATTTGTTCTGATACTGCTCAATTTTTTCTCACAGTATTAAAATACTGAACGATAAACATGTGTATCAAGCTTCATTAAATTTGATGCAGTATTTCCGGATAAAGCCCACTTATTAGAAAAGTTCATCAATATGCAAATTTGCAATTCATTTGATCACAGATAAATGTCTTTATTCAAATGATAAAGCAGTGTGAGCTCAACATCCGTACCCCGTTTCATGAAATTGGATGAACAATTCCTTGACATATCTGTCTTATTACGAAAATTAATTAAATATGTAAATCAGCAGTTAATTGACATGATAATATTACATAACAGTGCACGCCATAACATCAACAAAATATCAACATGTATGCCACGTTTCATCAAATTAGCTGCATTATTCCTAGACATATCACACTAATTACAAAAATCCATCAAATATGCAAATTAATATAGCATTACTGAACTTAGAGATCATTAAATGTATCATGTTTCATCAAATTTTATGCAGCGGCTCTGGAGATAGCCAACTAATTAGGAGAGTTCGTTAAATATGCAAATTCGCACTTAATTTACATGACAGTTTTTTGCAAAATTAAATGAGACTATGTGTTCAAGATCTGTACCAAGTTTCGTCAAATTTGCTGCAGTATTTCTAGACATATCATCCTAATTACAAAAATTAATAAAACATAAAAATTAGCAATTAATTGATGCAATACTGACATATCTCATTGTGCCCTATCAGAGCTCTGTGTGACGAACATTTTTGCAAACTTTCATGAAATTTAGTGCAGTCGCTCTGGACACAGAGCTCCCTTTTAAAAAAGTAATTGTCAATGACATAGTCCCCGCTTTTTCAATAAAAATGGCCAACACAAGGCCATATTGGATCGTATCGCAAAAACAAATTTATGTGCATATGTATGATATAAGAAGTAATCCTTGAACCTGGTTTGAATGAAATCGCTTCAGGCATTTCTTCGATATCAAAACGGACGGACACACGCTCGCACGCATGCACGCACGCACACACGCAAGGACATCACAACACCAATATGTACCCCTGGACGGTGTCGGTGGGCACTGAAACCTAAACCATACTTTAAAACTGAATATCATCGTTAAGGTATTGATATTGGAACAAGTTCTGTCGTCGATCAGTGCAGTGAAGTCAGTCTTTGAAATTCACCCCTGGCTATAGAAGTCCTTTCAAATTAGAATGTGTCATCTTCAGGATTGCAGCCTCTGGGCAACAGGTCGGTCAGATGGCATTAACCCAGATAAAGTTTTTCTCTTCGTTCTTTCCTAGTAACGATTCAATACATCGGAAAATATTGAAAGTAATTCCCCAATTATAATATCGATATATCATTGGCTCACACACTAATCAAGTAGTGACCTTTATCGCAACAGCTTTTGTAAGCCTTTATAATTAATTTAGGTAAAGCAAACGTATCATAATTTTACTGCTTGCCTTCCATTTATAACCATCATAAAATGAAGAGTGACTGAGATCCGCTGTTAAAATTCAGATATGTGCTGATAATGTACGCTGGTGATAAATGTAAAGGTGATCCGTTTTCACTTCAAATATCTTCGTTCTGATGTACTGAATAAAAATCATAACTTATCATAATAATGAAAGAACCACTTTTTTCCCTTTGATGATGCAGATAATGCAGACATGCGATCTGTAGGCAACGGCATAAAACATGGACAATAAAAAGAAGCTGCCAGGACATTTGCCAACGTTACCATCTAATGTTGATAGGCATTTAGATATATTTCTGTCAAAAGCCTTGCCCACAAAAACTTGCTTAATTATCGATCATTGGAGTCAAATACTGTTTTTTCAAATGATGTCCTTCCGATGTGGATATATCTCGCAGAACTTTACTCGAATTTTAAATTTTAGTCTTCCTGTAGAAATTTGTATTATATGAAAATTTACATGTTTACATATCCTCTGTGTGTGTGTAATCTGTCTATATGTGTGACGCTAATTGTCTCTGTGTTTCTGACTATGTGTGTTTCTGCGTCTCTGCCTGTGTATATGTTTGCTCATTTTTTTTCACTGATGGGAACGAAAAAGGATAAATGACATGACGTGATGTTTCATGTGTGTGTGTTTTTTATAGAGTAAGTGAAAATACTTTGTAGCTAGTTTGTCGTTTTTGACTTCTATGCTAAATAGCTTGAAACAAAGAAGTAACATTGATTTCCAGGAGTGAAAAGAAATCCTATAAAATCAGTAAAAATTGATGAATATACCAAATTAACGATTTCGAAGGGAAAAACAATCTTGTGAAGCCAGTCTTGGTCCTTTGTAGCCAATAATTGTCTGCATTCCAGCAAATCCAGTTAACACATTGTGCCAGAATATATCACACGTAAGCCTCAAATGTACGTAAGATATTGAAATTTTTTCCATTATTAACAGTCTTTTGACACTGATTGGTATAAATACATTCTAGTTATAATGTCGATTGGTTCGACTTATGCACCTGTTTATTTTTCGATACTTACTCAAGAAAGTGTACGTACCAAAATGATAAAATAGGTATCAGAAAACACTACAGGGGAAATTTAAGGGATCGCAGACCCCGTTTTAAAAGATTGCAGGAAGCAAATTAAAAACTTAAGTCCACAAACATCATTTGTTTCCGGATAAATGTTAATTTCTATATTTTATTATCTTTGATATCAAGGAAAGGTTATAAGGCAATTTAAGAGCATATCCCAATAGGCAAATACACTACCGAAATTGAGTTTTACACAAAGTTTGATTGATATCACGTCGTATTCGAGTGGTATGGTATCGAGTTGTTAGGAGGTAAAGGTAGGCAGGGAAAAGATTTTGCCCGATAGAGCAGAATTTCGGTCAAAAAGTTTTTTCTTTGCCATCACGGAAAGAAACTACCGTGAGTACCACAACAGACAAATCTACTGCCGGAGGTGAGTTCATAAATCATATTTGAACAACAGCCTACTTGTGACATAGCTTGCGTGATGATATCAACATTTAATAAGAGGATTGTTACACAGACTTTGGTCGATATCGCGTCGTATTCGAGTGATGTGTCTGTATTTTGACGCATCAATCATACATGCATACTTCGATTACAACTGTTTTCCTGGCGACGTTCTGAAAGTAGCTACGAAATCGCCAGATCAACTTTCCTTGTCTTCGCTGTACTCACAGAGAGTTGGTTGTTATTGGGTGTTTTCAACCGTATCACTTTGATATTATTTCGCTGTTAGGCCTTTCCATTTTACAAGAGGGTGCGCTGCACTTTCAAAGCGAACAATTAAAATATCAAGATGTGCCAACAGGTTTTAACAATTTGAAGGGCGTTAATGTTTAAGTTCAGTACGACCTTGGATGTAAAATATAGGCTGGAGTATGTAACTTGAGTGAATTTTCGTGTTGTGAAAAATACTCTCAGCCATTAACGAAAGTTACGAGGGAATCTAGTCAATATCAAACTCACGCCGGCAGCACACAGTGGGCTTCATAACCTGCCGTGTAGCGTACAGATCAAGCAGCTCTAAGGCATCTTCGAATGCAATGTGAATATAGTAGTCGTATTAGTTAGTTCATCTCCAAGAATCTTGTACGTCCTTAGACGTCCCGTGTGGCGAATTTTGCATCTTACGGCCAAAACGGAGTCAGCGTGGACTCTCTCTCGTGCCGCGCAACAAAATAAACGTAGCCACTGACGTTTATTACAGACAAAACATACAGACAATGTAGCAAATATCATGAAATTTTTTTGTTGAAAAGGCGTGCTGGCGTTACCAAGACTGTGTTGATTTCATCATGGATGTTAGATAAACATGTCCATGTCTAGAACAAAAACTAATGAAAAAAGTTAAATTTCAATATTTCAACGATTTCAACGATTTTATCCAACTCAGAAACGAAGGCTTTCCGTTTTGGGGGAAAAATTGACCCTAAGCATGAATAGGGTCTATGGAAACACTAAAATTTTAAAACAAGAACATGCAAGAAAATGTCAACAAGTTCGTAAGCCTGGCAATACCAGTCGTGTTCCTTGCCATTCAAGGTGTTTGTGGATACGATGGTGGAGGTTCTTTGGGAATGGGTGGGAACCATTCATCGGTACGGATACTAGTCGCTGATGCTGTGTTTAGCGGGAGAGGGGTGGAGGAGTCGGTCACAGTCACAGTCGCTGACGGTGTGCTCGCTATTGTCGGAATTTCACCTGGACGTTGATAATAGACGTACGGTGATGAAGGTGGCATCGAATAATACGGATAAGGTGTGTAGTACTGGCAATACGAAGGCAGCAATCTAAATTGAGCTGCGTGCTGCGGAGATTGCTCGGTTGACGCTACCCCTTTCGCTGAAGCTAACACCACCTCCTCGATCGGGCATTTATGTAGATTCGGGCGCAGGAAACGTGATACCGCGCCGTTCAAGCTCTTTCTGTACATGATTTACCGTATTTTTTGTTTTATTCTCGAACCCATCACATTTTTTCACCATCGACTGTATAATTGAATGCCATCTCTTACTCTCTCTTTTTTGACGAATCAGAATTTAGTTATCCGGGAGTTTGTAATAGCCTGTATGGACATGCAGCTATCGGCACTCGCTGTGTTGAAATACAGCGGTACGCTAAATAACCAAATGTAACGCTGAATCTACTTGTCAGCGCCCATGCGGGCATTTGCCATGCAAACGTAGTGGATGGGGCGTCTGACACTGATTCGTTTCTAGGCAGCAAATTCGGTAATGGACGATGGTACTCCTTCGCTCATGGTTGGCGACGTCGTCATTGTTGACAATTGCCCAACTCATCACAATCGTGGAGGTGAACTTTTGGCACAATTCTTAGATCACATGGGAATACAGTACATTTTCGCGCCAACTTACTCGCCTGACTTCAACGCAGCTGAGTATGTTTTCGGACACATTATGTAAAAGACCGATATTCAGGCATTTGTTTGAGGACAATAAACAATTTGCTGTCCTTCGCGCAGTAATGGAAATTACGCCTGGTGATTGCCTCAGCTTTTATCGCAAAGTTGGCTATTTGACCATGTAGTTTTTCCTAGGAAATAGGTCCTTTTCCTGAGAACGAACCAGGTAACCCTAGAAAGACGGTTGCGGTTTTTCTGTCATTTCATTTTACAGTCTGCAGTATACATGTATATCTCGCTGGAATGATGAATGTTTTCAGTGTGTTTCCAATTAATCCGTCCGTAGAGAAATTCTGCACACGTATTTATTTGTTACAAAAAGGATACAAATTGAATCTTTTGTTTGATTTGTGCGATTGTTTGATGGCGTTTAGTTTGGGTGTTCTGTCTGAAAAAACGTCAGTGAATGCGTTTACTTTGTTGCGCGGCACGACAGAGAGTCCAAGCTGACTCCGTCTTGGCTATAAAGAGGATTTGTTACAGGAATAGGGAAAGCCTGAAGTACGTACAGCGTTGTAACTCGTTCATTGTGATGTACACATTGTAGCATTATGAATAAGACATTTCAAAGGCATTTACATCATCTACTCGTATATTGTCGTTACTGGCTTTCCTAAATATAACTAAAGTTGTTTAAGCAACTTACAGGAAAGTTATGCTTTCTTGGGAGTATATTATGCTTACACGAATTAGGAGAGAGTAATATATAGGGAACAATTGAAAGATATTGATATTGATGATTTTGACAGTTTGTCTACTTTTTTCAACCGTCTGCTCCCTGCTTTTGCGACTACCACTGTGCTAGCTCGTCACAAGCCGTGAACAGCCGAGTCATCGGTCAAAAGTGAAGAATTTATCACTGAACAAGCAATCCAATTTATATTAAGAATATAATGTATCATAATCAACAAATCATCCTGTCCGGCGACTGGATATAGCCGTCTTAGCATCGGTAAAGTGCTGTATTGCTGTTGAACTTCTGCGGTAGGCTGTACTCAAAGCAAGACTTTTCATCGGAGCTACGTAGGGTACGGTGAACGCGGTGTAGCTTGTGCCACTTTGTCGACAGCTCGATTGGACCCGAGCCGCAGCTACAATGAAGTGTATTTACACATATGTGAGACACAAGTAAAACTAGATCGAATGAGCATTAAATGGCAAATGTTAAAAGTGTTTTTGTTCCGCTTTGTTTACTGTGATTGTTTATGATTTTTTTGTTCCATTCATAATTACGACGAAGGATGATGATGCTTTCCCTCTAACAGCGTTCCAGGCGCTACGAATATATGCGAATATACGATCTTCATACGGCATTGTACTCCTTCAGTTCTTGCCAGTTTCGAGCCATTTTATTTTCTTGAGTACATAACGGTTATATATTGACCGTGAAGAACGATGTGATACAGTTCACTGGTGACTTTACTCATATATTGTAAGTGAATTCAAGATTTGACACAATTTTTAGATAGGAGTAAAAATGACGACTGCATTGCACAGTGGGTATTCGTAGAGTAAAAGGAATGTATGGGCACCGCTATGGACAGCAAGCAAGGATAAAATTCGATGCATTTTTACATAATCACTTTACCTTCAAATAAAAAATACGTCTGAAGATATTGTATCATCGTCCTTTCGCCTGTTGGTGATGATGACGGCTATATCAATTTAAGTTTTGCGCGAAGATATGACAGACAGAGACCATTCTGACGCATCGATAGGAACGAGTCTCCGAAATTAGCCATGCAAATCGATATTTTGTTCACGCTTAGTTTCCTGTTAAATCAAACAATGACGTGAGTAAGACACCACTGATGCAGTATGGCACTGTTCTTCATGTTCATGCGACTTCTGTGTCTGGGGACCATTTTTAAGATTATCTTGTGTTGTCCAATTTTATCAAAATAGTATTTAATGTACAACTGTTTTAATTTAGTGCCGGAGAAAGTCACAGTTTTTTTAAAGCATGGCATATCTTAAACTCGATACAATTTAGAGTTTAAAATTTACATTTTAAAACTGAACTACGCTCTGTCAAAGACGAGAGGACAGACTTGCCGCAAGTCTGTGGACTTACAGATGGAATTGAAAGACTTAAAGAGGCACTCCAACTTATTAACATTTTAAAAGCACATTTTTTAATGCCAACGGTCGATATTTGACGTGGCGACTGAGCGCGGATCACGAGATATTGATAAAAACATATCCTCAAAAAGGTAAAAGTTTGAATTCCGGTGGCCCACCTAAATTCAGCTTCCGAACATCGAACGTTCGGCTCTGGGGCCATTGTCAACTAAGCTATGGAGTACGAGTCTACGCTTACGCTGCTGTATGCCACAGTACCACTCGCGTCGTTGATCGGTCATGCCCCTCTGGGGGAAAGCCCTGTGTTACTGACTCTGAGAAAAAACGGAAAACAAAGTTTGATTCCACCAGAGTTCGCATAGATAACTAGCACATATACGTGCGGTTGATACATAGCGGCCGCCGAATGGTACGCATAGACGCATACCACGCGCGTGGCGTACTGTGTGGCAGACGAAAAAATGTAGTCATCGCAGGCAGCTAATATTTGACACGTAAAAACTGGTGTTTATGTGGTATTGGTTAAAAATATAATACAACTGAGTTAGAATAATGAAAACGACAAAAACTACGGAGAATTTTAAAAAACTTACCTGAGGTAATGGCATAATGCTGTATATAAAGTCTTTGCAGTGGGAAGTAAATTCATTGCGTCGTTCGAACTTATTGTAGACTCCCTAGAATATCGTCAATCAGCACAACAACAAACCTTCGGGGGATTTCGGGTTAAAATCAGAAACGATCGTAAAACTTCGGGATGTGAAAAATACACTCGGCAAATGACATCGATATCTCGCGATCCGCGCGCAGTCGCCAAGTCAAATATCGAGCGTTCGCATTAAAAAAATGTGTTTTAAAAATGTTACCCAGTGGGAGTGCCTCTTTAACTTCAGTAGACTGTCACATTAATAGTAAGGTTCTCACGAAAGATTAGCAAATTATACTTTGGCAGACTGTCGGGTAGATGGCGAGTGAACATTTTAGCTATTCAATATCAGATATGGAACATATTTGCAACAGTTGATATATTAATAATCTGTATTTCAAACCATTATCTTGACAGAAACATCGATAACCTATATGTTATCAGTTTAAAACTATATTATAAAAATGCTTAATTATAAGAATGGTAATGACGAAAGAATGTTCTTTATCTGCAGCCATTGGTACTACTGGATCTTCTGAACCTCCTACCAACCCTTCAACTGAGAAAAGTTAGTGAACTCATTTTGCTTTATATATATATATATATATATATATATATATATATATATATATATATATATATATATATATATATATATATATTTATCACATACATAGACCCAGTTATCCCTATAGTATGACGTCACACTATAGGTATATGACTACGATGAATCCATATTCCACATGCGGTGGATATGGGACCCGAACTACTTTTAAAACGTAAGCAAAAAATCAGCTGTTCAGTTCAGAACTTATTTTCAAATCCCTGAAATGCAAAAGTGGGAGGGTAATGAAACATAAGGAAATATGGAGTATTAAAATATATGTGTAGAACACAAAATACCGTCGATACTAGAATTTTTATGAATTTGTGTTTCTTCGCCGTTGATTTCGATTGAAACGTTTGATTTGTACACCGCTGACATTTTAACGGTATATTACCGGCATTTTGTGTTGTCTATCTCGTCAAAATTGCCCTTCTCGATGTTCATCAAACAACATAATAAGCATAGCCGATAACCCAAGACACGTACCAATCATCCCTACAGCAGTAAGAATGTTTTCTGAAGCAACATTGACGGGTTTCAAGTTCAACATCACGATCAATGCTGCCGCGGCACTCAACCAGTCGAGCCCTCGGGGCGAGCGGATGAAGCAAAGAGCGTACATTATTTCTGACAGCAATAACGATACTCCGGACTTGAGACTCATCAGAAGAAATGCTATTATATTTTTCAAGAGCGACGAGTTCACAATGTTATCAGTGCATTTAAAGGTGCAAGCTATTGTTTTGTCCATGCATATTGTGCATCACGTTTCCTGTATTGTACCTTGTTGTTGAACTTCCGTCGTCTCGCGTCTGAGCTAAGATAGACTCGTTGCTTGTATGTTGTCTAAACCGATTGAGTCAGAGCCGAACACTGTTCTTCATTATATTTAAACACGCTCATTTTATTCGTAAAATATCAAACATACAATTGACAATTTCGTAAAACAGAATAATTGTTAATTTTGAAAATTTCATACAAACTTTGCAAAGAACAATTATTTGAATGATGTAAGTTGACAAAAATAACCCGTTCTCGCCAGCCGCGGCTGAGTGTCGCGACGTCCCGCTTGTACGTCCAATAATTGTATAAATGAATTTTCACTAAAATTGATGTTATAGTAAGTACCAAATAAATACCTTGCATTAAAAATCCATAGTCTTTCCTATTTCCGCTTGATTCGCACAGAAAAAACCCTACGAGAGACGCTAATTATCCATAGGAGCAGCCCCGACATGTTGAGCTGACCACAATCGAGTCAGCTGTGACCCAGCCACGACCGCAAAACACAAGCGTATGAATTCTTGTTAAATACTCCCTCTCGTTTTTTCCCAGTAATTATCATTCCTGGAAGGTTTATTCACGGAAAACTGGGTCTATGCATGTGATATATATATATATATATATATATATATATATATATATATATATATATATATATATATATATATATATCGTCACAAAGTAGTAATACCGACAGGATTTTGTTAGCCCTACTTTTGACGTCTGAAGTAGGCATATACAGTCGGAACTTTATTTCTACTGCAGCTTTTTGTTAGCATTCTCGTGCAGATAAAATTTGAGCGGGTAATGAGGTATTTACGTAAACGCCAAGATACCCTACAAAAGGGGGATTATGGTTAGACTATGCAGATGTGAAAAAGCCACGCTATGGATAAGACGCAAGCGATTTGCTCCGAGATTTCCAGAAATTCGACGTGTGAACGGCGTTAATTTCCGTCTAATATCTCATACATGACACCTGTGAATGTATAGCGACTGCCTTTACGTCAAAACAACGTTGAAAAACACTTTTATTTAATACAGAGAACGCATATTTACAGTAAGCGTGCGTCCAGAATGTCCATTTGACCTCTGTTCTAAATGGTAATGTATGCTGCCAATCATGATTACTCAAATTCAAATTTCGGCCAGGGCGACCTTGATCCCTGCGGAGCACAACTAACAAAGCGTACTGAGTTATCACTAAAGTCACCGTTATGTACCTATAAACATACGCATACACAGCCAGATACAACGTACACGATAAGACACATGTAAAGAACACGCAAGAAACGGCATTTTCTTTTTGAGTGATTGGTGGTCTTGAAATAAACTGTTTTGTATGTGTTCCTGTAAAAGTTATGAACATTGGGAGTCTTCTTCACAAGTCGTTTGGAAGGCAAACAAAATTTCATTTCTTCCTTCAAACATCGAAACTGAATCTTTTCTCTCACATTTTGAGGAAGTACTTTTGGCGTTGTGACAAGTTTCGTCATTGTTTATATATCAGTTGATTCAATTCAGTTGAGCTGAGTGGATTTGAAATTTAAGTGTCGATTACATCGTTACCACTATCACTGGCTACGTCAACATTGCGTTGTTTGATCAATCATCCTCACTCATCAACGACGGCCGCGGCCCTGCACAGCTGTCTTAGGGGACTCGCCGGCCTCATTAGCTTTATTTATTTATTTATTTATTTATTTATTTATTTATTTATTTATTTATTTATTTATTTATTTTTATTTTATTTATTTATTTGACGGGTCAACAGGCCCAAAGACCCAATAACAGACTCAATAACAGAAAATAAATACAAACAAACAAACAAACAAGCAAACAGTACAATATCAACAAACATAATAACAACTAAAAAATTTATCAAAGGTATTTTAAAATACTTGGCTCGTACAGTAGCTTCCTTTTGTTGAAGTATTCTGGTTTACATATCGTGAAAAGCAGCGTATATGGTATTCAAATATGCAGGCTCATCTATGGAACTACGGACAACTTTTATAGTACGTCTTTATCTCAGTCACATGTCATTTGCATATTACGAACGGTCGTCGATGTTTTCCGAGGTTACCTATCACATGTAACCGGGATATGCAACCAAGATTTGTTTTTAAAATTCACAAGGTTTTTTCCATCCGTCTTATAGCCGGTTGCAAACTGCGTGTAACCCCGGCGTTTTTTACCGGTGACCGGCTATTATCTACACTACTGCCTGCAAGGAAAAACCATGATAAAGCTACAAACAGTAGGAGGTTCTAACTTACGATTGCTTACGATCACAATCTGCTGCTTTCCTTAGAGACTATAATTTATTTGCTAGACTTTCCCCTATTGTTTATGTCTAGTGTGCGCGCTTGTACCGAACACGAGACTCAGGGCTAGATTTGAACTCAATACAGTGCCCGAGGAAATTCTCTCCTGAACTAAATCAAGACCTTCATTTTGTATCTTCCTTCCGAAGCTCGTAATATGTCCATTTCGATCGACGACTGGCTTCCATCACAGCGCCTTCACATTCAAATTACCTGCTGCTGTTGTGAGGAAGTATCCGTTCCATGTTGAAAGCCGGGGTTGAAAGCCGGGGGTTGAAAACCGGGTCCCGTTGGAAATCGCAACAGAATATGCACACATCTACTTAGACGCAAAAAGGTTTGCAGAAATTCAGAGATGTATTGAAAGCCGTGCATCGTTGCTGTTTTATTGAGTAAATTGTATGAGGGAAATTCGTCTCCGAACTCGGCGATACGTGCGCGGTCATTCTGTTTCCCAACTTACTATATTTCTATTGCATACCACAGCGGCCATCGCTGTCTATCGAATCACAAACGACTGTGATTTGAATTCAGTAAATTTTCGATGGGATTCGAACTCACAACGTTCGGCATAGTCACCGAGCGAATACATCACAGTCGCGAAGGTCTGTCGTCCAGACCACAGTCCCTCGGCCACTCCACAAACTCTAGTTACAAGGTAGGCTTGAATAGTGTGAACCCTGCACACTGCCGTGATATTTAGGCAAAGGTGATAATCGGTAGGCCCTGGTGTAACATATAGTTTCTGTTTCTCTGATAAGCCAACGACAAAGCAAGTCCAGTGTTTGGCAACAACCAACGTCACCATGACGTTGCCTATTGTGCGCCCATGGCGCTGGACTTTGCCCTTTAAAAATGAGAAGAGAGTAATATAAAGTGAAAACGTAAATGAAATCATAAGGCGACCTCGTATGCGAACGTCCGATCTTTATATGGAATCGTACTCCTCCAGTCCTCGCCAGTTTCGAGCCATTCAATTTTCCTGGGTGTGATTACATAATGACCAACAAGAACGATGTGCTACAGTTCAGTGTTGGGTTTATTCATATACTGTAAGTGAAGTCAAGATTTGAAACGATTTTAAAATAGCAGTGAAAATGACGACTACATTGCACAGTGCGTTTGTTCGTAGAGTATAAACAACGTATGAGCACCGCTAGGGACAGTAAGACAAGGATAAAATTCGATGCATTTTTACATAATCACTTTACCTTCAAATCAAAAGTACGTCTGAATATACTGTATCATCGTATCGTCCTTACCCCTGTGGTCGATGATGACTGCTATATCAGTTCAAGTTATGCTCGAAAATATGACAGACAGAGACCATTCTGACGCATCAATAGGAACGAGCCTCCGAAATTGGCAATGCAAATTGATATTTAGCTCACGCGTAGTTTCCTGTTAAATCAAACAATGACGTGAGTAAGACACCACTGATGCAGGATGGCGCTGTTCTTCATGTTCATGCGACTTCTGTGTCTCGGGACCATTTTTAAGATTATCTTGTGTTGTCCCTTGTGTTGTCCAATTTTATCAAGATGTATTTTAATATACAACCTACGTTGGTATTCTTTACCAAAATAAATGTCGAAATAAATACGCCGCAAGTATTGTTTTACATTTAGTCCCTGAGATAGTCTCATCTTTTTTAAGCATGGCATCGCTGAATCTTGATACAATTTAGAGTTTCTAGATTTCACTCCGTACAACTGAATCACGCTCTGGCAAAGACGGAAAGATAGACGTGTCTCAAGTCTGTGGACTTACAGATGGAATTGAAAGACTTAACTGCAAGAAACTGCCATGTTGATAGTCAGGTTATCACGAAATGTAAGCAATATACTTTGGCAGACTATGGGGTAGATGGGGAGTGAATATGTTAGCGATGCAATATCAGATATCAGCCACATTTGCAATAGTTGATATCGATATTCTCTCTTCCAAATCATAACCTCGACAGAGGCATCGAAAACCTAGATATTATCAGTTTAAAACTATGTAGAATAGTAATGGCGAAAGAATGTTCTTTATCTGCAGCGTCTGGTACTCTGGGGACTTCGGAACCTCCTACCAACCCTTCAACTGAGACAGGTTAGTGAACTAATTTTGCTCTTACATATTATATATATATATATATATATATATATATATATATATATATATATATATATATATATATATATATATATATAACACAAATTTCTTCAAGCACAAAGTAATAATATCTGTGTATCCAACGACGATAGGAGTAATTTTTTGAAATATGTTGACCATTGCACGTATGAGGTAGATAACGTTGAGCAGATGTTCAGGACAGTAATATTAACGGCGCCGTCACCTTAGGCTAGGGCATCTTCCTTTGGCAGCTAACAAATCATGACCTTGTTCTTGCAATTACATATTGTTACATATTGCACGGAACAAAAGCTCTTGTATCTTAACCTATGCGTATCTGGTGCATTGCTGTGTAATCGTAATGGCATGTGCAGAATGATCTCCCTTTTCCATTTGAGTCTATTTCGCACATCACACCACTTCACCACATTCAGTTTTATCATTTAGATTAGCGTTGTCGCGTTTCTATTTGGTACATGAGTTGCGGTAAAATAAACGTTTGCGACGCTTTTGGCCCACGCGGCGGGCGTAGCCCATCTAAGTGGGCCGATGTCATAGGATGGCGTTTGTTAGTCTGTATGTTTGTCTGTAATATGTATGTGTGTGTGTCTGTCTGTCTGTGTGTGTGTTATGGATTTGTATCGTCGATATCTCTCAAACTCATTCATCAAATGTCATGGAATTAGGTACACAGAATTTTTAGGATGGAAACTAGATCTGACAAAGTTTTTGGGGTTGTTGTTTGCATAGTTCAGCAGAAATTAATTTTTGAAGTAATATTTTGACTTATTTTTGCTCATTTACATAGCAAGGGAGGATGCACTAAATTATGAGGAGTGGGGCACAGAGGACTTGGAAATAGTATTACATGACTAGGGTTTTTAGCTTGTGTTCATTCGAATGAGCCATAGTGTTACTGATGTTTTAAATTCTCTGTATATATCTCTCTTTGTGTTTGTCTGTCTGTCTGTTTGTTCGTCTGTCTAAGAATTATGACAAAGAATGACACTGTCCATTTGTGTATGCAACTAACTTTCCTCATCACAGATATATATCTGCTTTGACCTGACCAAAGTTGACAAAACGTGCTAAATAAATTGAAAATACTCTGATATAACAGTAGTCTAAGTGGTTTAACATTTTTGCGTTACAATAACTAATTAACATATTTAAGAGACTTTCCTACTAAGGAATATATATCAGTATCGTCTTCACCAAAGTTGACAAAATGCCATGTACATTTCATTACTACAGTGGTGAAATACATGTCTACTACATGTAGAGTATTTTCGATATAAACATAAGGTATGAAGTTACTGATCCAATAACAAAGATGCCACCTATTTAATATATATAAAACTTATGAAAAAGTGCCGAGTCATCTCTTTTGCATCAGTGGCTTCTCAAAGGTAACCCTACAACTATGATGTTGTCTTAAATCAAGCATGGTGACATGGTTTTATATTTTTCAACAAAGCATCTTTCAATGAATCATTTGTTGAAATACCAGAAAATTGCCTGTATTCCTAGTATGTTTTCGAACATTTCTATATGCAATCCTATGCAATGAGTAAATTTTGCATAGCCTCTAGGTAGTCTACTTATACTACCTTAAGGTAGCATTAACACATAGTACAATAAATTATCCACAATTCAGTTTGATTTGTTATCACAACGTTAGAATGTTTATAAATTTTTATCGTTATCCCTGAAAGCAGTAATATAAAACCTCTAGATGTATAATTAATTACATCTATTAAAAGTATGTTTACATATTTCTCTATAAATTTCAAAGAAATCATTAAATAACCATACAAGTCATTCTGCAGGTACTATAAATGCCAGACTTTTGGGTAGTAAGTTATGACAAACTGAAGGGGTCATACTCTGAAAAGTCAGCATGTAAATTTCTTTTGTCTTTCTGCTTGGAATAAATCAATATCCATTTGTTTCACAAAATAAGTGCAACTAGTCTCCCTACTTTCCTTCACCTTATTCTGTATTGCTGAAGACACAATCAGTGGAAAAAATTACAAAAATGCTATCTTCTTTCTCAATCAAGAACATTTTTCTAAATCATTTGAAATAGGATTTTAGGAGAAAGGTGTCTATATAAGTACGTTTTCAGAATTTTAAGAACCAGTCTGTGAATATATGTACACATGGGAGACACACTAGATCACTGAGGAGTTTCCGAGGGTACCAATCATGATAGGAAATCTCCAGTACTGTGTAACAGGCTGATGAAACTTTTATTTAAAAAACAACCATCAAAATAAGGAAATTGGTGGCAAGGTCCTATGGAGACAAAAGTTATATAGAGTATAACCCCACCCTTTAGTACTAAGGGTCTAGCCCTAGATCACGTGCAATATCAAGTGCGCAAGCGCATAGTCAATGTCGTCATGAACGCAGTTGATCCAAGGCCGACATGATGTACCTGCTAGCAACCGTGATCGGTATGACTGTTGCAGAGTGACGTATTTAACGTAGCTTTCTTTGAGAACCATACAGTTATATGTTGTTGATAAACAGCAGGTAAGTTATTTTATGGCTTTTTCAGAGTGTTACGAATCATGTCTGATCACAGGACTTCAAATAAATAAGCATAGATAGCTCCGATAACTTCTGCCAACTGCCATACGCGTTGCCCTTTCCCAATTGACGTTTCGCCCGACCGAAAGTATCTCTATACAGTACCCCTTTCTCAAATATAGTACCCCTTTCTCAATACGGATTTAGCCTTATAGTGCTTTAGAGATTGCCCAAGGCTCCAAAAATAAAAGTCAGTTTGTGATATTTCATTTGAATGTTTACGCTCCAGTTTTCAGTGGAAAAAATCGATCGCCTTGTTCTCGTAGCTTTGTAGAATGTAAATCAATGTGAGAAAGATACGGTATAGCAGTTACCAGTTCATCTCTCTCTCTCTCTCTCTCTCTCTCTCTCTCTCTCTCTCTCTCTCTCTCTCGTCCTGCATACCATTTTCAAAGGTGTTATTTTATTTTATTTTATTTTATCGACATAAACACAGTCCCTTCACGAGGGGCAGTGACATGTACCGGTGCGCGTTCATCGCCTGCCATGTTTCATATCATACACTCACAACTTGAGTTGCTAAATGTTTGCGGTCTTATAATAGCGCGAATCGAAGGATAAACGATGAAAGAATTGATGGTGAAGTGATAGTGAAATTCAAGCAATATACTTAGGCAGTCTGTCGTCTACAGGACGTGTGATGAAAGCGAAACCTACATTGGCAAACCAGCTGCTCGTAGCAGCAATCGCGTACGCCAAAACAAATTCCTAAGTGACAAGTTTAAGATTTGAAAGTCGAAATCAAATTGGCGACAACAGTTTAAAAGATGAAAACTTCGATACTGACATTTTTGTGAAATGTAGAGGCCGAGAGCAACTCTGTAACCGCTATCGGTTTTTCCCGTTGAAACTTACAGTCAAAGTATTACTCCTTGCGTACTGAACCATCCAAGAAGCCGCAGTCATAAACGTATGAAAGACGTCCATTCTGCAAGTGGAATTTCACCATTCAGAAAGTTGCAATGTAAAAAACGACAGCAAAAACACGATTGAGTTATAATGTTTAACAAAACATTAACCACAGATTGAAATACTGATCACTACAAGGCCAAAATTTGCATCGTAACTATGGAGACCAGCGGTTCGTTTCTGGGTAAAACCACAGAGAAACCTAGACAGAGTCACAACGGGTATTGTTCAAGGCGTGAAGCGGTTACGTAACCCATCCATGTTCGTCTCGCCTCAGGTTGCTCTCGCCTATCTTTTCCGAAGAGTGCCGACCATGCATCCTTCGGTAATTTTCGGATTTTCGCCGATTGTTAAGCGAAAGTATGTTCGGCAAAGTTTGTGTTGTTGTTGTTGTTGTGTGGTGCTTAGCAAAATCGATGTGCTGGCGAAAACGGGAGTGTTTTGAGCTTCAGGAAAGTGAGTTTTACCGTT